>JAMWET010000283.1:0-112500 GCA_024036415.1 Prochilodus magdalenae
CTCCACACATACACCTCTTCCTCTCTTTTGTCTTTGCTCTTCGCTCTTTTCCTCCAGTTCTAAGTATCCAATGAAAGTCTTCGAAGAAACCTCTCAAATCTGAACAGTACAAGCCACTTGTACAAGCAAAGCACAGCCGTCTAACTGCAAAACCACACCTCCCACAATTCTATCTGAAATCGGGTCAGCTGATCCTCCTCTAGTGCTCCTCATGGGTGTCACATGTGAAAAATTGGCTTGGCATGCACATGTTTAATCTTAGCGCTTTATTGTCACTCTGTTATGCTCAATTTGTCACTCAATCATTTTTATTCTTGCTAGCCATGATCCATATTGTTTCACCAAGAGCTTCACGCATTCATTTCCTATCAGCCACACTGCAGTGATATAATTAGAGAGGGCATCGATCCGATACTGGGAAAATGCTGGATTAGTTATTGGAGCAGAGTGCATCCAGTAACATGCTGTAACAAATCAATCCTGAAATATCACACTGCTGTTCATAGCGGGGTAGTAAGTGTTTCAGTAGTGTAGGCAATACACAAAGTAAACAGGCTAATTTTAGGTGCTCTGCTTAAGTGATGCACACCAATTCATAAATAGCTCATTTTAAAGCTTAGCCATTTTTAAAGGAAAAGCATCTGACCAGTATCGGACGATCCTAGCGGTCTCAGTACTAATATTGGAAAAGAAACTGTGGTACATTTTTCTATAAATCATCTTCACAACCAAAAACTAAATCAGTAGCAAACACAAACAACTGTAAGGTTGATCAGTTTAGCATATGATACATTTCGTCACTGTCCAAAATAAAACAAGTCCTGTAAAAATGGTCATTTCACAGCAGAGGACAAAAACCTAAATTTAGTTTTAGGGTAAGTTAATGGAACCAGACTTTTTACCTTTTGGGCTATTTCTGTCAGTCCATAGATTTTAACACAGTGTAAACTGCAGCTGCTGTGATCAAATGCCATATAAAAGTAAAAATTGACAGAAATTGAGATGTTTTAACCGGACAGTTATGATATGCAGTCTACTTTCTGCGCCATACTTTACTGTAACAATGGATTTGTTGTTGCACCATGTAAGATTTTTTGTAGCAGTACTCATGGGAAAAACATGCTGAAGTACCGTATGATGTGAGTTTGTGTGTGTGCTGTTGCGACCACTTCCGCCTCAAAAATGAAGGCCCACCTCAGTATTTAGGTCTCAAATGCAAAATCAACATTACGGTGATGATGATATTAAGATGGTAGATCATTCACATACATTCCTGAAAGAGATGTCCTTCACCAAGAGTTGTCTTTGAGTTTTCTTTCAGCGCCCTCTCTAAACAAAAAGGCACCCGAGGCACATTTGACATTACAAAATGTTCCATAGGACGCAATTACACATTTCCACCAGAGGTGGAGCTTTAACTCAATACCATACTCTTAAGTAACTTTACTGCCTTGCAAGTTAACAGGACAGTAATTAGTGTGTTAAAAGAGCAGGTTGGAAAATGACATGACCTGTTGAATTAATTCTCCAAACAAACATCATCAGGAAGTTGTGGTGTCCATTCTCAAATACCCTGTCCTTTCACCTCAGTGTTAATAAAAGAGCTGTTTACTTACTAAGTTGTGATTTTAGCACCAAAATTTATCGGTACTCACCAAGAGCAGTGCCAGTGTTAGTTCCTGTGTCTAGCTCTTTTTTGTTTTTTTCTTTAAGCAGGCGGTAGCCATCGCTTTCTTCAGCCTCTGTTGTGTTTCATATTGCTTTCATTGACTACCTGTCCTTAAACAGTCACACCTGGAGCAGCACCTTCGGTATGACTGATAAGAGGTTAGAATACGTTGTGAGGGCAGCAGTGATTCTTCTATACCCTCTCATGTTGGACTGATGCCAGACTCGACACTACCACTTACTATTGCTTCTTGAGGTTCAAAGTGGTATTGCGAGACATGATGGGCCAGGGCTAGATGATTAGCATGCTAACTTCAGTAGATACCTTTGCAGCATGATACATAGACATCTTTGACATCCTGTTAAAATAGGAAATACTTCACATTCTATCAATAATTTTAGTTTTAAACAGAAGCCTTACATGTTGCTCCTTCAGTTCAGTCAACATGGTTCAGCTGAATATTATGACAGCCAGATTTTTAAAGATGGTAGATATTTGTTTTTTACCAAAGTAGTCTACGATATACCACATATCATCACTCTTTCTCCAGTCAGTTTTACAGCCCAACTTCAGATAACCACCATTACAGTCTCATAAGCAGCTGTGTAAGCTTCTCATTGGAGGAATCTGGATCCAGGCCCAGGTCCTGCACCAACACACTTTTCTGAAAGTCCTGAAAAGAAAAAATAGAGTGTAACTAGGTAAAAAGGTGTAACAGGAAGCTCCCAACAATAAGCCTGAAATGTAGAATTTATGTCTGTTACTTGCGTATGTCATTTCAAGCACCAAAATCAGACTTTCAACAGTAAAAAAATGAACATGATCAATCACATGAAATTGTCATGGACAGTTTTAGAACACTGTGTACTTATGGCAGTCGATGTTTGTGATCATTTATGCATGGTTGAATTTTGCGGTTTCCTTTTGTGTGTGTGGTGGTCTACAGGCAGAGGGGCCTGGCACTGCTCAGCGTGCTGGATGTAACATCTGGTCTGGTTGAGTCAGCCTGTCCTTGAAACTCACATCTGTGTGGTTAATCACTATCTGTGTATCTTTGTGCATGTGTGTACATATCCAGAGTAAAACGGCCAGACAAGCGTGCGTTGAACCTACAGGACCAAATAAAATGATCCTGATTTGGCTTTAGGTTAAATTTAGTGAAGTTTGGACGTAATAGTTCGTAATAGCTATTCAGTGCAGTGCAAAAGCCTTGAGAAATGGGCAGTAAGGGTTTATTACTGATCAGCAAAACACTATCAATTAAAATGAATGCAGATAAATAAGTTAAACCAGGTGTGCTGTTGATGAGATTTAACAAATGTATGCAATGGCTTGAAAGACAAATCTGCAGCCATACCTGTGTTTCCAAGCTATCACCAAAATATCTTAACTGAGGAATTTATCTACCACATTTAATCCATCTATGAAGTGAAACGCCCACAAACACACACACACACTAGGGGGCAGTGAGCACACTTGCCCGGAGTGGTGAGCAACTCTATCCATGGCACCTGGGGAACAGTTGGGGGTTAGGTGCCTTGCCCAAAAGGGACTTCAGAAGTAGGAAATTCAAAGCATTTCAGGAAAAGGCAGACAATGTGCTAAAGTTAACGCAAACATTTTAATGCAAGTAACCTGTCTGTTCATCATAAAGAGCTAACGCAGCGTAAAAGGCAGGTGATGTATTTAAGTGATGTGGAAAACCAAACATATGCATGATGAAGGCGCAAACCAATTGTGCATGTGTTTGCGTGTGTTTATGTGTGGGACTAATAGGGTTACCTCACCCTAAATTCACGTAGCCTGTGTAATCTCCCACGAAGTGACTCGCGTTCGGATGCTAGTTTCGCCACATGACTTCTCCATTCCTCCTCCTTCTTCTTCATGGAACACAAACAGAACCATCCACAACACTTTAATTGGACCTTTAACAACTGATTAGCAGTATAACACTAGAAAAGGTTAGCTTAAGGTTACTGAGAGTTTGGCCTAAATTAACATTTACAGATTTCCTCGCTTTCTAAATATGGTTGATCAACCTAACGTTCAAGCTTCTTTCATTTTGAACCGGAGCATCAAGGCTAATATAGCTAACCAGTAATGGAAGCTTATAATAGCTACAATAATGGAAGCTGATAAGCAATGTTTAAACCACACACCTAAATCATCACCCACTCACTTCAAGCCACATCAAATGGTTAAGTGACACTGTAAGACATACTACTGACTGCATTAAGGTGAGAAAAGTACACTGACTGAGCGCTTCCATGTACAATCATTATCTATTTTATCTGCTCCATTTGCCATACAGGTGCACCTTGTAGTGCTACAGTTACAGACTGTAGACCATCTGATTTGAAGTACACGTCGTTATCCGTTTTTTCAATGGTCAGGATCTCCACAGGACCACCACAGAGCAGGTGTTATGTGGGTGGTAGATTATTCTCAGCACTGCAGTGACCCTGATGTACTGGTGGTGTGTTGGTTTGTGTCATGCTAGTGTCACTGCTGGACTGAGACTAGTCCACCAACCAAACTTATTCAGCCAAATCCAAGTGTGTTGAATTATAATCACTGCACATCTACAAGGTAAACTAACCAGGTGTAAGTGTCTAATAGAGTGGACTGTGAGTAGATAGAGTGGACAGTGAGTGTTTAAAAACTCAGTGGTCCTGTGGAGATTCTGGCCACTGATGAATAGAGTAAAGGTGGAATAACTAAGTATGCATAGAACCAGACGGACTACAGGCTATAATTGTAGAGCTACAAAGTGCTCCTATACGGTAGGTGGAGCTAATTAAATAGACCATTTGTGTAGATACAAGGTAGACATGCCTAATAAAGTGCTCAGAGTGTGTATACAGATAAAACAGTAGTAGCTATGCATTTTTGATGCATGTCAGCATATGTTTTGAACTGCAATCTGCAAAAATATGTGTATTATGTCTGTGTTAGTTCATGTATCCTTATTGGTTCCGCTGCTGAAATGGAAATTCTGAATAGTTCTGCCAAAAAGTTTGACTTTCTGTCTGTTTGTGCCCATGAGCACTGAGTGCAGTTTAGAAGGAGCAGAGGTTTTTATAAACGCGTCGTGAAGAACGTGATGGGTCGAATGCCTGTTTGCTGCGGTTTTACAGACAAGACCTAAAGAGAGAGGTCAAAGCAAGCCAAAATCCAATGAATGGTGGCTGCAGAAAGCCGACTCCCAGACGAGTATCGCAATTTAGGGATTCTAAATCCTCTTAGCTCCAAAAACAGGGAACCAAACTGATCAGCTACATGCATACTTTTTTCATCATTCGGCCAGTAAAAGATAAAAGCATAGCCTGAATGATCTGCAGATGGCAGCCATGGGCTTGTTTTAATTACGTAAGTGTTGCTGTAGGAGTGCCCACTGGTCTGGGGGACGAAGGCGGTTCACATATTTAGCAGGAGGTTAAGTATTTTAACTGTCTTCTTCTGAGAAGCGATGGTTCCTCCTGGATTTTAGGCCTAACCCTAACACTGCAGAAAGGCTAATGCTGAAAAATCACTTCCTGTGTTGCTAAAAGACAGGCATTGCTGTCTGTGTCAGGACGATGCGGTTGATGTAGAATGATATAATAGGGCTGGGCCTGACCCTCAGGCGTACTGCACTTAAAACGTGTCCTGTGGGGATGGCACTTCCTGCAGTTCGTGTAGCTCCTATAGGCAGAACGCTACGCCCGGAGCTTCCAGCATATGGAAAGCATTGAAACGCAGCGCCTCCGCTTGTAACGGCTTTTAAAAACATGTTCCGGCACCTCATTCTTCAGAAGCTTGAAACATTCACACCCTGCTCCCCTTCTCAAACACACACCCGTAGGCATACAATGGAGGGCGTGAGGGGGTTTTGCCCAAGGTGTCTATATAGTTGGCTTTATTTGTTCGGTTTTGGAAAATGGTGGTGATGGATAGTAAATGGAGTGCACATGGGAACCAAGGCCAGTCACTGCTTTCTCTACCACTGACCAACATTAGGCCTTTGTCTCATCTAAGCCTTGACGGAGCAAACAGCTGGGCAGGAAGGAAGAGCGAGTAGTCAACTGTCAGTTTGTACCTTTTTGAATTAGGGGCCAAACGAAAACCCATTGGAATGACATTTGGAGAGGAGAGGGCAAGTCGTTCCTCTGTGCTCAATACAGGTTTCAAAAAGAGTTTTTAGGAGGGGGTCTTCATTACATGGAAGTTGTAGAATCTCTATGTAATGAAAAGGGCCTATAACTACTAAAGTCTTCGCATTGCTGCCATCACAGAAAGCTGCAGTCTCCAAATAAAGCATTTGCCCAGTCAGTGAGCTGACCACTTCATGAGTTGTAACCAGTTGAGCTATTAACTTGTTGTGAGTGTTCTGGATGAATCAAGAAGAGACTAAATGCGAGGAACACTGCACTTTTAAATGAATGCTGTTTTTTGAACATAGCAGTTGTAGAGACCACCACCCAGTGCTGCTGAATAACCAGGAGGGCAGACAGCTCATCATCAGCTCTCTCTGATGGTAGGCATAAACATTGCACTACTACCCAGCCTGAACACATCTATATGTCATCAGTCCTATTGAGGTTTAAGTGTATTTGATTGCTGCTGGAGCACTACCTGTGGTGCTTCACGCTCTCCACTCCATATGGGCACACATCCTGTGCATCCATGGCTAGATCTGGTCGCAGGATGCCACATTGCAGGAAGTCATCCCAGTTTAGTCCATTAATTCACAGCAGAGACCCTTGGCATGCCACAGTCCCATTAACACATACAGCAAAGGCATGTGCCACCAGTCCTCCCTTGGGTCCCGTCTTTATCCCCAAAAGTGCCAAAGCAGAGGGACTGAACCCTGTGTTCTCTTCCTAATGTGGCAGATCCTCTCGCAGCTCACAACATCGCTTCCCACACTACTCAGGGCAATGACAGCAGCAGTGGTGGTCCCTCAACTGCCCTCTACTTTCTCCGCCTCCTTGTCACACTGCCCCGGCTGCTGTCCTTACTACTCATTTCACTGTGCTCCACCTTTTTCACAGTAATTCAGGCTGGGTTTGGTCCTCTTCTTCAGCATTCATCTTTGAATATGAGGTAATGCCTCTTCACCAGTCTGAGGTAGTGACTTCTGACACCAATGTGACAATTTGAGATCATTTGAAATGTGGCCAGAACATTAGGAACAGTAAGGTTATCTGTGCAGTTTGCTGTTGTCCTCTGGTGCAGGATGCCCACACTGAGCTGAAAAACTTCAAAAAGTCATGTCACATTTTTTTCTGGCTCAGTAAAAGTGATAGCGAGTCTGCTGGTTGCAGACTTAGTTTCACAGCTCCAAATATTAAAAAGACTATAAAATTATCATGAGATCAAAACAACAATCATGTCCAGTCAAGTTTCACTTTGTTTAGCATGTGGATGGCCACCCATTGCCCCCTCGCCCACTCAACAGTGATATCTGGATGCCCAACTTATGATTTTGTCCTGGTGCTGGGTCTAATTTAATCCAACAAATTAAAGCCAATTTGTTTTCACAAGTAACTAGAATAGATTCCCCAGAGTAGTTGTAATACATTACAAAGCCCACCACTGTTAGTGTGGCAGTGTAATACCAATATTTGTCCACATTGTGTATTTCTAGTTAGCGCTGCTGCTATTTAATGCTCTTCTATTCTTCAGGAATTGAGAGTTGGAACTGAACTCAGAAAAGTGGCATGGCGAGACTTGTAGACTTGCCACTCACAACGGAAACAACAACAACAAGAGCGAGTCTGTCCTTTGGTGACCTCACGCTCTTCCATTAGACCGTCACTGTGCTGGCAGCAGATCACATGCAGCTGGGAGGCTTCTTTCCTTACACACACACAAACACACCTTCACCAGGCTTTCACTGGGCTTTCACTACAGTGCTGATCCTTTGCCAACTCACCGTCTGCTGTTTACATGAAAGGAAGTGCAGATACAACAATATTGTAAGAATTGCCATTACTCTACTCAGCGTTGTTTGGTTTGGGCAGCAGGGGTCATTGCATACGCAGCTGCAGCCAACAGCAATGTACAAGTAATGCAATCAGGCGCAATTAGGCTTACAAGTAAGTCTGTTGAGGAACGTTGGAAAGACACAGCCCCGAGTATCAGACATGGTTATAAATAGTGTTATCGCCACTGACGGACATAGTTGAGGCTGGGCCGGCCGGCGCCTAGTCTTGGCATTTAGAAAGCTGCATATTACGGGTGTAAATCTCTGACGTCACACCGATTCAATTTGATTACCGTTCCTTTGGAAAGCATGGAAACTCAAAATTACTCAGAAAATCAGCCATACATGCAATTTGCCCAGGGGCCCCCAAACTTCTCCTGCACTAGCGGAATACAGACAGCTTTTAAAGTGGCCTGAAAATGGTGTTTTGGCCAAACAGTGAGCACATGCTTTATTGTAGTGCAAATCGAACTGACTAGCATTCCAAAAGCAGTGCGCTTGACTTGCTGCCCTCAGGTCAGCTTACTGCACTTTCACTGCAGTTTTACCTTCTGTTGCTCCTCCAGCTCCTGCTGCCTCTCCTGCTCTTGCTGCTCTCTCTCCAACCTCCGACGGAGCTGCAGAATCCAGAGGACATAGTGATGAATTTCCACTCCCACGATCAGTCAAGTCATGCTTAGTGTCTGAAACAGCTTCTTTAGCTTTGCACTGCAACAGTGAGGCTAATGCAGCTAAGAAGTAGCATACAAAAACATCACTCACTTCAAATTGCATTCCTACACAATCTCAAACAGTCTTGCTTACGTGGTGTCTGACAGTGCATAGCTGACGGTAGTTGCAGATATTTTGAAGCTTCACTTTTAGCTGTATAGGTAACAGCAGGAAAACTGGAAGGCATTTTATTGGCATGTTGTCAGTGTCAGGACAAAACCATGTATTTAAGCATGTTTTTATTATGGCACTAATATCCTATTATCATTTCTGCAACAAGACTCTTAATTAACTCATTTTAGCTTAGAAGACTCAGGTGTCACTCTCAGTCCACCAGTCTTTAATAGAAGGTCATTAATTAGTCTTACACTGATGTCTATCCAAATGATCATAAGCACAGAACACTGAAGGAGAGTTTCCATTAGCTACAGTCATGCTCTATCCAACAGAACAAAACAAGCTCATAACAAAGTGACTGCTGTCCCCCATTGGTGGATTCGCTTCATGCTTCTTTTATTTTGACGTTTTACCTTATTTCATGCACACATAAGCCAAAATTAAGGACATATGTCGAATAATGTAGAGGAATAGAAAGTAAAATATCTGAATTTAAAATACAGTTAAGGTAAAAAAGGTCCCCCAGAATGGAAACACTTCAGTACAGGTACACCAAACAACAGTAACCAATCACATTTACTTTACTACTGTCCACCACTGACCATACAGTGTGATGCAGTTTGAGAACTGGCTACTTACCCTTTCCTCCCGCTGTTGCTGCCACTCGCTGTCCTGAAGCGTGCTGTGCCCTGAAGTCTTGGCTGGCTTTTTCTGGCTGTTCAGAAACACGTAGTCCTCCTCTTTACACATGTCTCTCATACACTGCGGAGAGGATGACCGTTCGGGTCAGCCTTTAGAGCGAGTATGGTATGTTCTACGTCTGCATACTTCTGTTAGCAAGGATGAAGTAATATGCAGATTCAACATTTTTCCTTCCTATTCTAGTATTCCATAGCACTGGTTTAGTGGATCAGACAGATGGAATGTTAAATCAAAACACAGCCTACGACATGTGTGTACCTTAGACATGGGAATTCCAGCAAATATCTTTTCATGGGCCATCCTTAAAAGAAGAGTGATGGCAAATTAGTTATTAAAATCATAACTCATTACCAACATAATTGTATTATTACAGTAGAAACATTTTTTAATTAGTTCAGTCTTTTATATCGTACTTGTACATCAATTATTAAAACATTTAGACACATGCATATGTTGCTTTCATCACAGGCCTTTGAATATCTTAGAATATAGCAGATTATAGCATTAAATAATTCTAATTCTACAGCAATTCCAACAAACATAACTTCAGAATGTCATTATTGTTGTTTTGCTTCACACAGTTTCATCTTTGATCAGTGAATAAGCAGAGTAAGCCAGCAAACTCACCTGAGATGGAGTAACCAGTGTTGTCTTTGCTCTTGTGTGTTCCGGAGAGTTCTCCTTCGGCTAGTTCACAGATGTTATGAGATGGTCAACCAAATACAATCAGTAATATATCCTGACGACACACGGCAGGTATTACAGCTATTTCAGCACAGGCCTGCTAGAACTGCCACTAGCATGCAAATAAAATCCAGTGTCCCATCAGTTATAATTAACTGAGCCTTCTTCGGTCACTATGTTCCCTGCACTGTATGGGTAAAAATGTGATCTTTAGTACTGATCCAGGGACAGTATCCCCTATCCAAACACTTCGTAACTCTTTCAGTCCCACTTTGATAACGCTAATAACAGTATTGGTACTATTTAATAACATTGCCATTACATATTAATAATACCTGCAGCTACCATATACTTACTGGTGATGTTTACACTATTACAGATGGATTACTGCAGTGCAGCTTGTAACAACACAGTAATGCCTAAACTGTAAATGCCTATTTTCCAACGAGACTACATTGTAGGAGTGTATACACTGTATCTGCACAGGTAGTGTCAACGATTCCCGATACTGTAGCTAGCCACAGTAGAATGCAGTTGCTGTTATACGGTAACTGAACTGAATGTCCAGACTTTAAATTAAATTGTAATGTAGTAGAACTTTGAACAAATGTTCATTGATCTTAATGTTGGTACTGGATCTTCTTACACACCTGCTGTTACAAGCAGAAAAAAAATATTCTTGGGACAGCAACAACATTTAACCTATTACAACACTGTAATTAATGTGTGTTGATACTGTTTTCAGCCATACTACTGCTGTAATCCAGCTATAACAATGAATACGTCACATAGTTACGCTGTTGTTGCATGTACTGTTAATGTGCAGCTATACAGTTATAGGAGAGTTTTAATTTTAAGTGGGTCCCTGCTTTCTTTTCTAAGTTCCAGGCATTAACTCTTATTCCCAGTAGCTATAAAATACTATTTCTGCCTTTTTTGCTATTTTTGTGCTACAAATGTGGTTCAATATGAAAAATCTTTCTTTTTCTCAAATGTGTTTTTGAGAAAGGTCCTAAGAAAAAGACTACGTCAGATTCATGACATGTTCTTTTTGTGGATCTAGTTTGAATTAGGCTAATTCAATAGTAATGATGGAATACACCAATGAGATATAACATCAGAAACATCCTACTGTGTCCATTTTATCAGGCCCGCTTATCATTCAAGTGAAGCTTGTAATTCTACAATTACAGACTGCAGTCCATCTGTTTCTCTGCATACTTTGTTAACCCCTTTACCCCGTTCTCTAATGGTCTGGACCATCAAAAGATCACAACAGAGTAGTTGACACCCATGTAGTGGTGGTTTGTTGCGCTGGATCAGACACAGCTGTGCCGCTGTAGTGTTTAAATACTATGTCCACTCACGCTACTGCTCGTTTTTGTTGGTCCACATGATAAATGTAAAGTTAGAGATGGTAGCTTCTCTGCTGCTCTTTCATTTTTGTATGAAAAGGCTCTGTCGCCTGATGTAACTTTGTTAATTCTAGGCAGTAATAGAGAGCCCGCACTTTGTGATCTAAGGTCACGTGAAGGTTTATAATACGATAGATACGTTTAGTGAGGTACATTTAGAGCTTTATACGTCAGAAGAATTTTAAACTCAATGCAACATCATAAAATACCTCATTCATTTTCCAAATAACAAGAAGGTACAAGGCAAATACAAACACTGCACTAAACTGTAATATGCTGTCACATCATTAAGCAGGAAAGTAAATTCGAAACACCACAAACGTACACAGGTAAAAGCTAGTCATTTTGTTGGACTACCTTGGAACTTACCAACATGTTACCCAACAAAGTGGTCCAGTACTATTAAGTTTGTGCCTACCACTTATTTGTTAATACATAGAATGTAGAGGAGAATGGGTTTCCCCAAGTCCCACCCTTGGTTGTAATTTGAGAGTACACAGAACTGGATTTACATCAACATAAGGAACTTCTTCTTACAGGAATAGATAGGCCAGGAGTGTCCACTCCGGCATTAGGATAGAACTCTAGGATAGAACACAGAGGAATTCACAACTTCATCACACTCGTCAGGGCACAGAAATGAGTATGATGTGAGTGACATAAAGAAGTAGCTGTGAATTCAGGGCTTGGCTCTTCTGCCAGTAATCTGAGACTTGCATAGCAAGCAGAAGAGAATGAGGGAGAGACCTGAATGGATATTACTTTATGGAAATGTGAGGAGAAGGAGAGATGGATGACTGACCTTTGTGCCGAGAGGAGGGGCGTTTGTTGCAGTTTTGTGTGAACAGTTTGCCCTTGTGCTGTTCGGGGCAGGGTGCTGAGATGAGGTGTTGTGTCATAGGCCCTGGGGTTTTGACTGGACTGTGGGGTCAGGGGGCTTTATGACTGTTGTGATTCGGAATTCTCTCTAGTTTCATTCACACAGGACCTCACATAAGGAACTGACCCTTACTAAATAGCTGAGAATCAAGTTCTAGCATTATTCAGCATTCAGTACACTATAAATTCTAATGCCTGACTGGTTTGGATTTATTTGTTATAGACCCCAAACATTATATAGAGCTCTTTAACCCATAAGAGCCCACAGTGACGTATGCGTCACAGAGCCTTTTAAAAGTCTGTAAAGTCTGGAAGTTCTTTATACAGCTTTATCCTTCACCTGAACACAAGACCTATACCAAACATCCTGGATGCAGTCACATGACAGTTGGCGATGTGCGTGGTAAGTGCAGTTAGAGACAAAACCAGCTTATTTTAAACCCATTTAAGAGCTCTAATGTTTTAATAACTTGTTCAATATTACATATACCCATATTCTATATTACATATACCCACATTCTATATTACATATACCCATATTCTATACTACATATACCCATATCTATATTACATATACCCATATGCTATATAATATACACCCATATTCTATATCACATATACTAATATTCTATATTACATATACCCATATTCTATATTACATATACCCATTCTGATGCCATTTCTAGAACACCATGATGGAATACCAGTTATGAAATCGTTGTTGTTGTGACATATGCTACCAGCATTATGACCCCATAATACTTACAGAGGACGCCATGTGACCTCTTTGTCACAGTAAGACTGGTCTTTTATGATCTTATAACTGATCTTTCATTATTTTCCCTTAAGGGGAAACAGGTCTAGGCTCTAATGGGTTAAAAGGTTCTTCACTCTGGTTCCACTGAAGACAACTAAAAGTCATCTACATGTCTGATGGATTATCACAGGACACTGTTAAGAACCTCTATAACTCCATGCCGAAAGGGATTACAAGATGCCTTAGCAAACATGGCAGCCCAACACCATATTGAGAGACATTACTTCTGTATGTGTAGCTCAATAAATATTGCCCATATCAGTCTGACTGTATCATCACTTGCTGTTGATGGTAACCTTTATCTTCCTTCCCAATAGCACTGCAATCCAACACTTCCTGCTGGGTGCAACTCTTCTTTGAATGATAAGTGTATATTTTGTCCTGCTCCCACAGGCACTGAATTAGTTAACTGCCTACACATGCACATGACATTAAATTGTAGTCTCGTGCTGCAAGCCATTGTGGTGGGAGCCGCAGGAATGCAGACCTCTAAATGCATCCAGTAAAAAGTTCTTTAAGGACACCAAAAGTGATTCATCTATGACAATGTTTAAATAAAGAGACTTTTTATTAGATGCCCCTGTGTGCACTTTTACTTAAACCTTATAGACACGACTTAACCACTTGTTTAACACCTGGTTTTAATGATGCCTAAATACTATCTAGGTCGTTTGTCTTGGTGTAGATAAACTGAAGATAGACTGTATAGGTCATAGGTTAAAGATGTGTGCCATGAGTGCCATGGTTGTGCTTTGTATTCAGTAAGCAGATGTAGTTTAGTCAGGGCTATGTTCTGAAGAGACAGAATGCTCCAATTGATTTAATTTGGCTCCATAGAATTTGAATGACACTATAATTATTTGCTAGAGGCATTCACCCTGGGTGACCCAAGATATCAGTGCCCACAGCCAATCGTAATTTTTTACTGCCTTGAAAATGAGTCCTAAGAACTGCTAAGAACAGGCGGCAAGAGGATTACATCCTAATTAACCACAGTCCAGGGCTATTTTCTCCTTGTGTGCTTTGGCATATGGTTTACTGTATTTATAGAATGCCAAATGTTTGTGGTCACTTAACGTTTCCTTCCTCTGGTCTCATGGTAGCATGCCCACAACGGGCATCCCCCAGAGCCTATTTAGCTCTGATCTAATACCACAGTCTTACGGCCAAGCTCTTCACCTGCTGTGCCTGCTTGTTTTTGCTGTTTCTGCAAAGGCCTGTTTGACTTAGAGTAATGGAAATAGCGCGAAAATACAAAACAACCACTTAGCTACTGGCACTGTGGGACTGCCAGCACTGTTTAGTGTCTCTACATCCAATTCAGCATTTTTTCAGTTTCTGCCATAATATAAACACTGGTGGTGGCCTTTAATGAATTATATTACATGGCAAAAGGGTGATTATAGGGCATAAAATACATTAAATTAGGTATTGTACATTGATTTTAACATATTTTGTTGCTACACCCCCTAGCTGCGGTCACTCAGGGCATATTGCTTTATTAATAGAAATATGCATGTAACGTCACAGTCTGTGGAAGTCACTGCAGTCACGCCCACTGAGTGGCAGCATTAGTGTTCAGCGTGAAAAGATGAAAACATTTACAGTGGTAAAGAGCTGCTTGTGCAAGCTGCTTGGGACAGTGCAAAGAGATTCCGCAAGAATTCCTATTCATCAGCCTCTAGTTAGAAATTTTAAAGAAGAGGAATAGTGAATAATAAGGTGACTGAAAGGTTTCATGTGTATTGAAATCCAGGCACTGAAACATTGTTTTGCAGTTGCTATTTTGTGTCAGCCATGCTGAATTTCAGGGTAAAGTAATAATTAAGTTGTATAAGTTGAATACAACTTATCATAGTACTCATTAATAAAATATTTAGCATCTTTATTGCTCATCTATGTGCTCTGTTCTGACAGCTAGCTAGGCAGGCTGTGGATTTACAAATTATATGTGCTACAGGGAAGCATTAAAGATCCCGATGACCACAGGAAGCCACTGTCCAAAGAAAATCATGTATCTCCATTTTTTTTTTTACATTTGTGCATCATTTGGTCCCATGAGTTGTCTTTTACATTTTGTGAAAATTTATTGATGAATAGACCAACAGAAATGGCCCAAAACCAGAAAAAGTCTGGTTCCAGAAAACGTCTGGTTCCATTGACTTTAAATTAAATCAGGTTTTTGCCCTCTCCTGTAAAGGTGCCATTTTGGAGATACTTGTTATCTTTGGACAGAGATGATATATATTTAAGCTTTGTGAGTTTGGACTGTACCTGTGGTGGTAGTACAAGGGATCGATGATTGAGGGAGGGGGGACAGCTCTGAGAGCTTTGAGCTGGAGTTCTGGGTGGTTTTTGCCTGGAGCTGGAAGGCTGAACCCGCCTCCCTTCATGCCTGGAGACTGAGAAACAGGGAAGGCGGTGGGTGGGGATTGTGAAAAACTTCATCCACCTCCCTTCATGGATTGGAAGAGGTGGTCTTCCAATGGTCCCCCTCTTAAACTTCAAACAGTCATTCCATAACTCTATGTAAAGTTCATCCATTGCTTGTTTTGTCCCCCATTTCCACTAATAAACACAGCAGATTGTTTTGCCTAATGGAGGGGTTGTATCCCAATGGGAAAGTGACATCAGTGCATACCCTCAATACACTTGGGAAAGCTTCATTCTTGGTTTTGTGTTGAGCTGTCACATTCTCCGCATCCACAAACTCCCTGGTATTTGATTTTTGGACACACAATGCAGATCTGTCCACCACCACTGGTGCATGCCATGGTAAACAAAGATCAGACTAGTTGGAGGCAGATCTTTATAAAAACATGTTTATTCAGAGAAGTCCTCGTAGTAACAAGAGGAGGGTGTCATTGTGTTTAAGTGGTCGGCCGTTTCACTCACAGCACTCCTTCAAGTATCAGAGAGGAAAGAAATGGACCAAATTTAGCCAGATGTTCAGGCAAAACAACAGATTCTCAACAAAGAAGCAAACAGGAAATGGACCCAACAAACAAATGCATGGACACCAGGTGAATAAGGTTGCACCAGTGGGCAGGAAAGGATCTACGTCACTAATCAAGAAACATCCGACATACAAGTCTTTTTTCTGTCTAAAATAGAGATCTGTTTTTTGTCACAGTGTCTTCGTCTTGACATACCCAGAGAGGAAATGACGTTTGGAGTAATTACGTGGTCCTCGAATGCAGTATTTTTGGCACATTTTCTCATTTTCATAAAGCTGGAAGCATTCTTTATCCTTATCAGCGAAAGAGAGTACTCGTCCTTGGGTTTCAGCATTTTGCCATGGTTGGAGTTCCATGATCCGGATGGCCGCTGTCATTTAAAGCAGCAAAAAGAATCCCATACAGTATGCACGACAACAGCAGGGCCTTTTACACACAGTACAAAACAACATGTGGGAATGTTTCATTGGAGCAATCACAATCCGAACACGAGCAAAGTCAAGGGCATGCGGAATTTGCATGGTTTTCCGGACTCCAGTGTTGTAGATGTGCTTTTTATGGGAAAAAGGCAGTGTGTCCAGATGAAGGTGTAGGTTGATTCTCAAGAGCTTCCGAAGGGAAATGAGAGCAAAGTGAGTTCCTCTGTTCTGTGTAGTCTCCTCCTATAACTCCAGATAGAGATGGAGGAGGTGTCCCAGTGGAATATCGAATGAAACGCAGGAGGGATGTTTCATGCACGGTGGTCTAGAGCTGAGTTTTGAATCTTTGCTGACATCTAAGCTACACTCTTTTTTTTTACACTCGTCCCCAAGCATTCACTCAAAGCAAACAGATTCCGTCAGTCATGATATCCAAGGTTCAATCCTCAGAGGTTCTATTAGCTGTTATTGTGCACCTTCTATAGCTTCAAATTGACCATTATGTCTCCTACAAGGCATTAAAGCATAGCAAGGTCGTAATCGATCTTTTATAGCCATGCATATTTTGATCCTTTGGATAATAAAGTCTTACGCTCCAGATGGCCTTTACAGGGAAGCGGCATCCTGTCTCGGTTCTCTCCCTGATGTATCAATCTTTGATTATTTTATTGACCTTATCACAGCACATCCAAATAGCTTCCTATGCTAATGTCCTCCCCATTATACTTGTCTTGGAAGAAACAGATTAATGGATATTGCTTGGCGGAAACTTATATGCACATTCATCTGTATTAAAGCACACCTTGCAAAGGATCAGAAGACGAGAGGAAACTATTGTTTACCAGGGTCATAGGGCACTGGGCACTGTTCTGCAAGGGTCCTAGCAGATGCTTCAAGGCTACCACAGCATAAAAAGAAAGGTTCCTTAAAGGTTCTGTGGTTCTCAGACCAGTCATTGTGGATCTCCTAACTCCCATAACATAGCAACAGAGCAGAACAAAAAATAAGGAGCAACTGGGGGTCCATCAAGACCCTTTTTTGGAGAACTGTCTCTAGAAGATGATTTTATTAGATGGTTCTTGGAAGAACTACTTTTACAAATGAGATTTGTTGGTGTGGAAAGTTTAAAGGACCTCCATACATTCTCCAAGAACCATATCCAGGCCAAAACACTAAAGACCTATAATTTCTTAAAAGTGTGGGGGCCAACTGAGTAGACCATTTCAGATACCTCCCATAGACAGAAGTCCCTAAATACTCTTTCTCTGTATGTCACCCAAATCCTCTGTCTCATTTATACCATAATGTAAACCAAACAGCATTCGAAATTCATAAGCCTTCCTTTCACGCATGTTCTGTGACTGGAATGACTTATCGTTTCATTCGAATGCACAAGTCAGTCTGTTTTTTTCTAGAAAATTGCAGGCGCCTGGGGCACGATCATAAAGTGAGGTGGGGATCCAAACAAGCGTTCATGTGTGGAAAATTGTTCCCCAGTGCACAACTAATGGGTCATAATACAATATCAGAATGGGCAAGCCTTGACCATAAACTGGGTGGGAAACATGTCAAGCAGGCCTTATTTGGAAATCAGTAAGTGTAAACAGATCTAATTCTGTTTCATTTAACTAAATACATGGATCTGGCATGCCTCAACAAGGACAGATTCAAAACCATACTTTAACCCCCCATTCCTAGGAAACATATCAGAATTGCCCTCTTAGCTTTGTTGCTGGCTCATTTACATGATATGATATCTGAGGAGTTTTGGGCGGGGCTTTCTGGTGACAGACAAACAATGTTACCCACCAGACACCATGTCTGATTCCAAAAGTGAAATATTTCAGCAAACGTTCCATACAGGACTTAAGCTGGGAGGGTCAAAGCTTAAGGTATATCAGCCACAATCAGAGTGCTATGTTTTAAACAGAAGGGTTCTTTTTACAAACCTACAGAGTTTAAATAAGCCAGGCTTTTCTATAGGCCTGTTTTGAGTGCCACAGCGAAACACTTATCTCCCACGATGAGCCTGACAAGAGAGAAACCCTCTTAAGGAGAAGATTATGTGCTCAAATCCCAGCTCTGCACGTATGTACATCGTCTTAAGGCAGCTTTACTCTTCTGTAAGACTGCAGTGTCATTAATAATGGCACCGTTTAGTTTGCCTGCTGCTCTTGTGGTCTTCCAAATAATTATCCCACTTTTTGGTATGTTGGTGGATGTATTGGTTGACAACTATGGAAACAGTAGGCTTGCTGTGGAGGGGTGCTAGGCTTGGTGGGAGGAACAGTAGGCAGCCTCTGGAGGAGTTGGGGGGATCTATAGGAAAGTAGTTATAAGAGAGGGTATTCTTTTTGCTCTTCCACTTGGAGAACTGCTTTAATCAGGGTTGATGCACAGCAGTCTACTGATATTTGATCTAGTTTCAGGCGTGAACTCAGTTTATTTGTTGTCTTGTTATTCAGTTTCTAACTCGAATCAGTGCCCGTGCCCAACGAGTTTATTAAACTTTCAGATTTTGTCATGCTACATGCATGGCCAGGCCAAAGAGATCCCACCTTATTACCGTCCTTTACGTATAGCAAAATGTGAGTGATTGAGCAAATATTCAATTTAATTCAATTCAGTTCAATTCAACTATTGCAATTGGAGCATTTTAATGACTGTATAATACACAAGGATATATACTAAACACTCTTGTATGTAAAAAACTTCTGAATTTCTGAAACTTTTGAATAGACCCCATATCGTTGCTGTCCAAAGAAAAACTAGCAAACCAAAACGGCAACTTTACACGATAGGTCAAAAACCTGATTTAATTTAAAGTCAATGTAACCAGACTCTCTTAATTTATGCCCATTTCTGTTGGTCCAACCATCATAAAAAATTTTCATAAGGTCAATGGTAGCTCATGTGTTTAAACGGTGCATAAAAATAAAAATCCCAACAAAAATGGAGATATATATTTCTTCGAACAGCGACGATATATGACATCTCAGAATCTCCAGTGCTAAAACGTCGACTTCTATTTGCCTTCAACTGAGGTTGCTGTACACTGCATTGGTCTGTATGGCCGGTATACCCACATACATCTTGTTCTCATTGTGCACAAATAGATGAGTGATATAAAAATATATATTTCTTAGTTATTCCATGCATTGTCTGTGATATACATATACACCTTTATATTTCTTCAAAGCAACATCTCAACTATTGTTTTCTCTTTCCCAGACATGATACCCCCACAGTATCAGCAGCACAGACTGTGTTTTGAGGAATACTGTAGTGATGAGGATGAAGTTGCTATAGGTACACTTCTAAGTACCGCTAAGTACTACATATGATGAGTCATACTGTTGGTCCCAGGGTCCAGATCTAAAGGGATGAAAGGTCCTCTGACTGCGTGTAAAGATGGTTGAGCAAGGCACATTGTATCGCCATGTAATGCTCCAGTAGCTTAATGGCATTGCATGTTTCGTTACAAGTTCATATGTGTCTCTCTCTCTCTCTCCTCTCTCTCTCTCTCTCGTTTAGATTTTGCTTTGATAACGACTTCAATAAATAACACAAATATCTTTATACATCATATAGACATGTATAGACTACATGCATTTTTTATATAACTTAAATAATAATTTATATTTATATATGTACAGCTCCCCCTCAGGGTAAAACAGAAAGACAACAGGAGTACTGAGTAGTTCTGCAGTTGCACACTTTTTGGTTGTTTGATTTTTACGTCCTGCGGCGCTTGCGCGACAGTGCGCAGACGCACGCGGTGTTTATCCGTATCCAGCGCCAGCTCAGCATGTTGTTGTACTTGGTGAGGGCGCGCACGTACGTCTGCGACGTTTTGCACTGCGAGTTCCAGTGCTTGTCGTCGATGCCCTGGCAGCCGCTCTTGAAGGGTCTGCTGCTCTTGCAGCTCGTCTCGTAAAAGTACTGCTTCATGCTCGGCCACACCATGCCGATCTCGGTCAGCACCGAGACGTCGCGGCCGTGGGTGTCCACCGCTGTCGTCCGGTCCGTCACCCAGCGGCTCTCGCTCTCGCACACCGAGAACTCGCCTCGATAGCTCTTGTGCTCAGCGTAGCGCTTCTGGCGCGTTTTGTTAGCGCCGTCCTGACCGACTACGAAGTCGTCCGTGAGGTAAAGCGGCGGGGGCTGCAGGGGCGGCCGCTCGCTCAGCAGCACGCGGGGCGAGTTGTAGCGCTTGTGCTGCCGGAGGAGCTCGTCAGCAATGGCCCTCTTGGCCGTGGTTCGCTGTGGGTACTCTGTCTCTGAGGGGTGGGCGGTTGGCAGTGCTGCCTCCTGAGCCCCCTCATCTTGCTGCTGGCGGCCGCGGCCTATGTCGGCTTGCAGTAGCTTCACTATGAGTGTGTTGATGGGGTCCTGTGTGGGCCGCTGCCTGCTGCTGGTCGTAGTGGCCGAAATGCCGTAGAGGTACGCGAGGAACATCACGTACAGCAAGATGGACATCACTAGATTCACCTGTAAGATCTGCGGGGAGAAGGTAGAGGAAGGGTCAGTGTGAGGACATGGTCATGAATGAAGATATCAGTGTTTGTTATCATATCTAAAATTGCTAATATCAGTCATCAGACCACCAGGGCAGGGGTATCCTGACTCATTTATATTTACATTTACATTTATGGCATTTAGCTGATGCTCTTATCTAGAGCGACTTACAAGGTCGATCATATTACAGGTAAAGACATACCGTAGCACGTAGTTATTAGTAGCTCTGTACAAAAAACGTAGTTCTGATATTTGATAGCCTAAAGCACTCTAACCCTATGATCACACTAGCAGTCCATAATTCACTACACTGCCCCAAGCTTGTCTCATGTGGGTGTTCAAGGCTGCACACGTTGTCAGGTGTGGGCGTGCAAAAGGCGCAGGGAAGCACATTCTGTTATTGACAAATGAGTTTTATTTGGAAATTATCTGCTCCCCTTCTTGGCTAGCTTTACAGATTAGTTAGCATGCTGGCTAACCTAGCCAGCTGTGACCGAATTCACACCCACAATACACACTGCTTTCTTCACATATCTGTGTGCAAAAATGCATCCTATAAACCAGAAAAGGAAAAATCAGCAGTTATGAGCTTCTCTTCCATGTTTACCACCATGCTTCATAGAATAGGAACCAAATGCTGATAGGAACAAAAAGTAGTAGATCGCATCATTGTGTCATAATTTATTTGCATAAAGTTGAGAAAATCTCAACTCGATTCGACACTGTGGCACATAGGAAGTCACTGATGGCTTGTCGCTTTGTCGCCTGCTGGTGGGAACCTATGGTAACAGAAAATGCTAATAGCAGTGAAATGTATGGGTAGGATATTTTGATGAGCAACATATACTCTTTCAGTAGATTTAACCAATATCAAAACATTACATGATATTAAAATACTTTATTAGAGCAAGTACCATAAAGGAAACATAATAGTCTCTGCGTCTCGCCCTCATCTATTAACTCTAAAGTCCATGTTTAGTTTGATGACAGTTGGTGTTAAATTTGCAACGTGTTTGCTGGTAAATCCCTCATAGGGCACTCTAAAACCACAGGCCATTTAAAATCTGCCCATGGATCGTTTTTGGCCCTGGGTTTGGCTGTTGGCCACCCAGGACTTAGAAAACTACGTGGCATTGAGAAATCTTATTTTTTGACTGTTTGGTTTTTCATACTGGTTGACATTGTTATCTTTCAAATTGGATGTATGGACACAATTTACGCTTTAAGGTTCAAGGTTATGTGAAATCCTTCCATCTACTGCTTTACGTCACTATAGATCATTTTTACAGATAGCAGTATCTCATAGGCATGTGAGATTACGTGACATAAAGTGATGTGAAGAAATTCAGACACCCCATTAAATATATAGTTCAAATAATATCAATAGATACATTTGCAAAATAATCATCCTCTGCCAAATTATAATCTGCCAAGGTAATACCACTCACTTCAGCAGTCAAACTAACGAACTAAATGTCTGAGATTTGAATAAGACTGGCTCCTCTACAATCCTCGCTAACAATGTTCTAATTATTAGCAGCTGATGGTGCTGCAGCTGGTTCTAAATGCATCGCATGAGCATAATAAATGTGGATGTGTTCTAATGATTTCCTCACAAACAAAATTCTATTAATTACATTCTACAAATAATATTTAAATTCTTCAGTGTTGTTTGTGTAGTTCTATTATATCCATCTTTCAGTATATTTATGAAGACTAAATACCCATATGTTTTTATGGGGCAACGGTTTAATGTGGTGTAATAATTTAGGGATGCGGTTTGTACAATGCTAAATGGTGATAACTTTTATTGCTAGATTAGCATCACAGCTAAAGTCTAAAACTAAATAAGCTCCAGACACCAACATTTTGGTTAACAGGAATATGTTTTCATCAGACAGTTCATACCATTACCTGATTCAATGTATGGAAAGCCAATACATATTTACATTATAATATAATCACTTTCATGCATATAAAGATATATTGCAGGTCATGTAAAATTAATCCATACTTCTAATCTAAATTAATCTACTTAATACCTATACATAACCAACTAGGAATGGTATTAGCCACAGCAGATTTTGTTTGGAATAAGCGGGAATGTGGAAAGTCATCTTTTCATCCACATCTTTGAGACAACAAACTGTCATCTTGATGCAGACTACAGTGCCTAAATAACAGATTTGTTGGTTGTCTCCACCAAGACATAAGCCGGGTTCATTGAAGACGACCCGCTGCCATTCTGAGTCTCTCAGTGACAGTCTAGCTGTTGGGTCCTTCAGGTACAGCGATAAGGCTGGTCCTTGCTTATGTTACATGCACATGCCTTATCGCTGTACCTGACGAACTCAACAGCTAGATTGTCACTGAGACACTCAGAATGGCAGCGGGTCGTCTTCAATGAACCCACCTCATGAATCTGAAAGTCCTTCATACATCTCGCAATGTCAAACTTACCCACCAAGTTTCATTCCTGTTGATTCCATCTGGGTGCAACTGTATTTTTGGACGATGAGTGTATGTTTCTCTGAGAAACTAACTTATTTGCACATCATCCACTAAGAAGAAAAGATCCGCCAAGTTTCCAGCGTGCACCTTTTAGTTGAACTTTTAACCCACGTCTAAAGAGGCAGCTGCCTTTACTCGTCCAACTTGAGAACAACCAGTTTTTCTTTTTTCTCTGTGTTCTAGACATTTTTGTGCCGGATTGTTTTGACATATTAACACCAGAGCATTCACCCAAAGAGTAAGCCTCTGGCTGTTCATACTCCCTTACCCACTAGGTAGAGATTGAAATCCCTTCATTAACTCCTCAGACACATAAAAATCAAAATGACTTAGAATCCACAACCCTAGTGCTATCCTGAAATTCATCAGGCCCTAACAGTTTTAAAGCCCTCAACAAGATATGTCATGCTAAATTATATCTTGTCAGAAAATAAGTTCCTAATCTATGTGTCACACCTCCTGTGCTTGCGGTGGTTCTCCCTTACAAAAGCATCAGAAAAGAAGTATGTAGTAAATGCAGCATGTGCTTACACGCACGCAGCATACCATAAGGAGCTCTGCAGCCCCTCTGCATGATGTACTGGATCGAGTGGCACATCCTCTGGACACGTGTATGTTGTTCTATGTTTCCATGTCGCTCTATGTTCATTCCACACATAATGACAGAATATCATAGGCCTTCCTAAAAGAAGCTACACAGAGCTTGTGAAGACTCTACAAACACGTTTTTATAGGAATTGCAACATCACAGAAGAATGTGGCGTGCTGCATGCTGTCAAACAGCCGCTGCAAAGCTTTCTACTGTTTGTAGTCCAGCTGATTGTAGTAGTACTTGTTATTCTTATTGTAGTATTGGTTCACAATGTCAATGGCAATGATGGTAACCGTTTCCTAGCACAGTTTCCATTTTATGTCAATAAAAATACTAACTACATGTAATATTACATGAGCATGGTTATAGGCTATTTAATTCCAGTTCCAGTTCATTGTTCAAATGTTGGGTCCATGTTAGATGGTGCATTGTGGAAGATCTTATTTCTTCATGGGTGGTTTTCTATACTGTGGTGGTGATAGAACAAGGGGACACTTTGTCTAACATGCAAATAACCACTTTATTTACTATCCAAAATGCCCACCGAGCCTATACATAATCTACACATCAGAGCTTTTTTCTATGTAATGTGAATGGTAAATGGTGAAATGGCATCAAAAGAGTCTACAATGTTTTTGGTCAAAACCATGTCAAAGCTGTCTAAAACATCATCTCAGTGCTATCTGAAACTACATCTATCTCAAACCTTCATTGTGTTTGACACAATTTCATAGAATAGCATTCGTTAAATGCTTCAGACGTCTGGGTTCTATCACCACTGTTGTGAACAATGCTGACTTGGTAATCTTACATCAAACCAAAGTCAGTGGACAAATAACTGGAATTCCTTTTCAGCTATGTAACACAACAAAGATGAAAATGTAATAAACATTAAAAATAAACATAAAAACCTACAAATATTGTTACATGCATATCCTTTTTAAATAAATAATTTCTTCTGCCAAAAAATGTCACTAAGCAAAAGTTGATGAAGTTGCAACAACAGGTACAGAATCCTACTTTCCCTTCATTAACCTTCCTGGCCAGAGAATTGGCTGTACAACTCAAGTCAAATGTTATCTTTTCTAATACAGCCATTTTCTGTTTTTGGATTTCTTAAAGTATGTTAATGGCTAGCAGCAGCTTAGGGCCAATGCACACTGACCCTACCAAAACCAACAAACCCTAACATTCCAATTTTAGCAGCTGTCTTTAGAAAGTTTCAACAAAAAACACATGAACGGTAAGAAACTTCTAGAATAGTGTGATTGAATAGGTGAACACATGTACACCCTTCTAGAACAGGTGAATAGGGAGTGCTCTAGAATGTCAGAGAACCCTAAAGAGCAATGTGAATGGAGAAAGTATTCTAAAGTGGTATATATTTTTAAACTGTAAGATAAGATAAGATAAGATAAGTAAGATTCCCACAATGGGGAAATTTGCTAAGTTACAGCAGCACAGAGGAAAGAACAGAAGTGTTAGGGAATATACAAATAATAAATAAGATCTATATACAAAAAGAAAAATATATAATTAAATACTAACAATTTAAACCAAGAAGACAGCAGTTTTATCGCACAAAGTAGAATACAGGTAGATTACTGGGTATTATTGCAAATAGTAGAATAGAGGTAGATTATAGAAATAGACTACTGAGACTAATAGACTCCTGAGGGGAGCAAATTAAATGGAAGGGCAGTTCAAGAAGAGGGGAAAACATACAACACCTTAATGGGACGAGCATCCTAAAATGGGAGGTGAGCATACCAGAACTATGTGAATAGGAAACAACAGTTTAGAATAATTTAATGGGGAGAGCATTCTAGAACAACGTGATTGTGGGGGCAATATTCTAGAATAGTTTAATAGGGAGAGCCTTTTAGAATATTGAAGAACATTAGAGAACAGTGTGTACGCGGAGACAACTTTGCAGAACTGTTGAATGCGAAGAGCATTCTTGAACAATGCGAATAGAAGGTGAAGGTTCCCATAACTGTGGATGGGGAAACTGTTTTAGAACAGGTTGTAGATTATTTTAGAATGGTGGAAAACATCAAGACAGTGTAAACAAGGGACAACATACTAGAACAATAGGGATAGCTTTTTAAAATGGGAAGACTGACGGTGTAAACAGGGAGTACATTTTTGAGTAGTGTGAAGGGGGACTGTTGAATGGGGCGTGAACATTCAAGAATTGGGGAGAACAACCAAGATCAGTTTGAGAAGAGCCTGAATGTTGTTGGGTAACCCTTTAATAGTACCTGTATCGCTCTATCGATCACTGGTTGATAAGCCACAGCAGTGCTTGCTATAACCCTTTTCTGCCAGTGGCTGGAAGTTGGAACTAACAGTTGCATAACAGTATGCACTGAAGCTGTTTTCACCAAAAGGAGAATGAGTTTCTAAGTTGAGTGAAAGCAGACGGGCTGCAGTGGACATCCTCAGCCAGCAGGTCACAGTGCTGGGTGTCAACACAACCTCCTCGGACAATGAAGCGGACACGGTCAGCTGCTCATTCGACACACATAACTGACCTCAGTGATTTTCATTAAAAATTTGTTCCTCAAGGCTTTCAGCTGTTTCGGCTAGAAGTGTTACTAACGGTTTGTTTCCAGTCTGAATTACTCACTGAGCGGGCACAGCGGAGGATCCTGTATCAGATGATGAGAGATAAAAAGCAGATCGTTTGTGGGAGGATTGAACCACACTGACAAGTGCAAAACCTTTTCCAGTGTAAGTTATCCTGATCAATGGAGAACAGGGCTAAACTCAAATCCAGACTAACGATGATGGTGATGCATTGAGACAGAGGTGTTGCTGACAGCTGGGGCTGCAGCTGGTACATCAAAGGACTATCTGGCATGAACTGGTGTGGCATACTGCAGGTCAGACTGCTGATTAATGAAATACACCAGGCTCTCCCAGGCCTCCGAGAAGCACCTTTCACCAGCACATGCCTTGCCATCCCACCCTGCCAGCCCTGTGATTTATAGCATAACGTTGAAAAAAAAGCAGAGGCCGATACAGCTTTTACATCGCGGGAAACGGCCGTTTAAACGTGGTAATGACTTTTTGACCATTTGGCCAAGTACTTTGTTGATCGTGTTGGTTTGTTGGCCAAGTTGGCAAGGTGGTAATACATGACATTACCAGTGGGTGGGCCCCCTTTTCAACTCCACCATACTATCGCAACCTACAGCCCAAAACGCTGTTTATCATGTTTTATATAGCAGGTATACACAGCTAACGGGGGTTTACAGCTCAGAGACTAACAGGCTTCTCAGATTTTCTCCTTGTTCTGTTTTTCTATAGTGTATGTCGTTGAGAGTGGGCTTTACACACACCAGAAATATGAATGCCATATCATGGTTACTATTCATTGGGTTGGGCTGTCACAGCCATGAAATGTTAGCTGACAGTTAACTGTCATATAGATATTTGTGAATATCCATGTTCCTTGCTAGCCAAGTTTACTCAGTAGTTTCTTTGCCTCAATCAAACATACCTGATTTACATTTAGTTTAGTTTTGACTAAGATATCCAACAAGTGTGTTAATTAATGGATAATTAAAAACGAATGATTTAAATTATCACAAACAACTGCAACTAGCTGTGATTAGGCATTTGTGTGATCATTGTGACAGGCCTAATTAGACATGTAATGTGTTTTCTATTAAGTTAATTCATGTACAGTGCTTTAAATATCTGTGTTTAAGCTAAAAATGACACAAGTGTTGCCACCAATCTAGACAAGTAGGGTTACCAGCAGAAACTAGCATTCTTATGGTGGAGTAGTCACCAACAGTGACTACTAATGAAGTGAGTGTTAAAATATATATATATATATATATATATATATATATATATATATATATATATATATATATATATATATATATATATATATTACATTACACATGAAGCACTGAAATGAAGGTTCCGTACCAAAAACTGAAATTCAGGACATGGTTAGCCAACAGAAACCTAAAACCAGTTTTGTTCTGATAATTAACCTTTTAATTTATGCTTTTAAATGAATATTTATATAAAATATAAATATAAGTTATAAGCTATATAGTAATATAATATACTGTAGGTTTCTAGGGCTTTATTGGGAAAGATAACTGACAGAGAAATAAAAACAAAATTAAACACATTTTTAAACAATATGAAATATTACATTTACATTTACATTTAAGGCATTTAGCAGACGCTCTTATCCAGAGCGACTTACAACCGTGCTTAGTGTTCCGTTGGATAATGTTCCAGCTAGTACAGGAAGTTTAGAGCCTAAAACTCACCACAAGCTCAGACACTGCCCAAACAGGGGGCCAGTGCTGGTACCTAGAGATTAATACACAGACATAGAACAAGTAAAGCATTACCTGGCAACCCCCGCCCAGTGCTCATTCCTAAAATATTAAAAGTTATACATTATATGAGAATATGGTTCCTAAAGCTGAGTTCAAGATTGCCTCTAACATGTAAAGCATATTTACATTTACATTTACGGCATTTAGCTGACGCTCTTATCCAGAGCGACTTACAAGGTTTGTCATATTACAGGTAGGCCAATGTAGTGTTAGGAGTCTTGCCCAAGGACTCTTATTAGTGTAGCACAGCACATATAATTGTGGCTTTGGAATTCCTGCCCAGCAGTCTGCAATTTCTCCATCAGGGGTACTTTAGTCACGTAAGTGTTTGTCTATTATTGAAGAACTTCCTGTAGGGTCTAATGACTATGTGTTTGCAGCAACAACAAAGACACTAAGTGATTCAGTTTTATTTACGAGATTCATTAAATCAGTTAATGCTTGAAACTGTGCAAGCTAAAGACCTGCAGAACTCCTCTTGATCTCCTGCTGCTCAAACGGTTTGAACATGTCTGTGCTGAGCAGAGCAGGACACCAGAGGAAACCAACAGCATTGTCTCATTTTCTTCAGATAGTGCTGTGTTATATATTTACATTGTACAAGTATTAAATCTATTTCTTGTTTATTTAACCAAACTTTTGTCTTTTCTTCTCTCACTTTCAACCATTTTAAGCCAAATGTTTTTAGTGTCCAAAACTGTGGTGCATTTATAAACCATTTGCTAAAGAAAAGCGTTTTATACATCGAACACTGCAGTCAAATTAGCTGAATTCATGGCATCAGTGGGATATGCTATAGTATCACACACCTGCCTACCAAGTTTCATTCTGGTTGGTTGATTGTTTCTGGTTGCAGCTATATGTGCCACTATTCTTGTAGCTTGAGGAATGCAGAAAATAAGCTGCTAAAGATGCTGACAAAGCATGCGATAAAGTAGCAGTTATGGAAAATGGCATTGTTAGTTTTTACAATGAGTGGCCAGTGTGTGTGTGTTGTGCTCAACCCCCTGGTACTCAGAGGACAGTTAATCACACACTCTGACCCCATTAGTGGTCAATAAGCGCAGCTAATTTTCCCTTTTGGCAGGCTCGCTGCTGACACGACGGCTACTTTGTTACAATCACAGGCCGGATGCTTCAGAGAGGGCCGCTGCACACACACCGTCAAAGTCACCTTACAGGCAGCGGCATAGAAAACGACTTTGGAGCAGAGGCTGCACTTTATAGCCTAGGGTTTCAATTTTGAGCGTGTTATCTACTCGCTTTGCATCTAAATCACCAGCTTATTGATTGAGTCATTATCAACCTTCAAACAAGAGATGAGTGCGTTACGAATAAGTCATCTTATAGCACTTTCTATATAAAAGGATGCTTTTACAATTAAAATGTCCTTGCTGCACCTAAACTCGCAGAAACCTTGCGTATCAATCAGATTTCCATTTGGTCAAATGCCCAGTAAGATTTGAGAAACTGAAAGTAGGACGAATACAAATAGGAAATCAGCCAGACATACTGAAAAAGATCTTACTCACAAACAAAAGAATCATTTACTCACTACACTAATCCGAATCATGCAACTACTAAGACAGAAAAAGTCTGGAATAAAGGCAAAGCAGACATAAACCTATAAACATATCAGCTTGCACTTATAAAACCCAAAAGAAGGAGTGTACTTTTAAGGAAAGGCTGCGTTTGGCATTTCCCTGGTGTAAGTTAATACAGCTGTGTTTGGAATGTAAACCTATAAACTGTTTGCCACAGAGTTTTCAGACGTGAAGCTGGAAATATTACTGTCTTAAGCAGTTAAATGGAGGCTTCATTGGTTTTGGATTTGGAAAACTGTTTTACAGTAGATGTAGCAAAGTGCGGTTGTGTGCAAAAGTTTGGGCACCAATGGCCCAATTATGAACCCTGTTTCTACGACAGTTGGGATGTTCTGTGAAAGACTATATTTAGTAAGTATTAACACATTTAGAATGTGATGAAAATTGATAAAATAAGAGCAAACAGAAAAAAAAAAAAAATATATATATATATATATATATATATATATATAGAGAGAGAGAGAGAGAGAGAGAGAGAGAGAGAGAGAGAGAGGGAGAGAACTTTGACACCACTTTAGAACATTCCAGAAAAGGCAGGTGAATTGGTTAAAGGTGAGAGGATATCTGTCATTGCATGGGGGTGTATCAGTGCCCAAGGCATCAGTGACTTGCATGTGTGACAGTACCATTGACACAGCAGCATATATTGAGATTTTAGAGAGACGCATGCTGATATAAAGACAACGCCTTTTCCCAAGGTGACCGGTTTTATTTCAGCACGGCAAAGGCCTCATTCTGCACATGCCACAACAGGGTGGCCTCATAAGCGTGTGTGCTTGACTGGCTTGCCTGCAGTCCAGGTCTGTTGGAAATGTAGGATGCATCATGAAAAGGAGATTCAGCCGAAGTCTTGTATCAAGCAAAAAACAGTTCTACTAATCCTACTAAGAATTAGTAACTCCTAATTCGTAACATAGCAAATGGTTTAAAAGTGCAGTTAAAAAAAGATGATGCAGCACAGAGGTAAACATGCCTCTGCCCAATTTGGTTGGAGTGTGTTTCAGGCATGAGTTTAACCATGTTCACAGAATAACTAAGTTGGGTAGTGAAAACATTTGCTTTATTGCACTTTTGTCAGTTAAATAAAAATTTAACAGGTTAGTAGATTCTTGTTTTATTTACTTTTTACAAAATAGCCCAATTTTTCATTCATCAATTCATTCATTCATCTCTAAGCTGCTTATCCTTCTGGGTCCTGGAGGGTGCTGGAGCCTATCCCAGCACTTAAGTGGGCAGAAGGCAGGAAACACCCTGAACAGGCCGCCAGTCCATTACAGGGCAAACACACAAACATATACCTTCACTCACACACACTCACACCTAGGGACAGTTTAGCATTTCCAATTCATGTATGTCTTTGGACTGTGAAAATAAAAACCGGAGCACCAGGAGAAAACTCACAGACACAGACACGGGGAGAACATCCACACAGAACCCCATTGGGTTCCACCTGGGAGTGAAAACCAGCTCCTTTTTGCTGTAGGCAACAGTGCTTCCCTCTCCCATCTATTCACTGCCCACAGACAACCTTGCTTAGTATCATATACCAGCCAAACTGACCCATAAAGCCACATCTGCAGCAAAACCGAAATAAATCTAAATAAATAAAAATGAAATAAATAAAATGAAATAAATAAAATGAATGTAATGAAATGAAAAATAAAAGTGTTGTTGTCATATGGGGGTTTTGCTTTACCTTTTTGGTCACTACACATATACAAGCTGTATACAGATAAAGAGTTTTCTTTGTCTTCTCAGCAATTTCTTTTTCTGAAGGACATTATTTTAGACAGTGGAAATTGCACGCTCATAGCTTTTAAGGTGCTATGAGCTGCTTCAGGCAGTTTCATATTCAGATCCTTAGCCAGCTGCTAACAGGAATTCGTGGTTGCTGGGTGTTACCACAAGGTTTGAAGAATCTGAGATTTTTGTCATCAGCTGTGTCATCAGCTGACAATTCCTAATGACGATCCTCAACCTGCCAAACCAGTCATAACAAGGCAATTAAAGGCTAATGAGTTCATTAGGAGTAAATGAACCGGAAGAGTGTAACATTTGTATAAAAATATCTAGATTTGCTGCCGGGGGTGTGTGCACTGCTTACACTATGTTGCAGGCGTCTTCATCCATATGCTGTAATCAGTTACAGCCAGCAGCCTGAAGCGAAACAGCTACTTTTTTTTACAGTCCATTTCTTGTGATGTCAGATCTAATCAGTTAAGCTTTCAGGGAATTCTCTTGTATGTGGAAAAGGGAATGACTGCTTCCCAGAAAACTGCACCACTTGTTCTGCCCTGCTCTTATCAACCGAAATGAGAAATTCACTGTATTAAAACCCAAAATTCTTTTTAGCTATTATGCAACTCTCACTTTTTCTAACCTCTGATCTTACTATTCCTTGGGTTGCAATAAGTCATACAGGTACAGTAATGTTTACATTTACAGCATTTAGCTGACGCTCTTATCCAGAGCGACTTACAAGGTTAATGATTACAGGTAGGCCAACATAGTGTTAGGAGTCTTGCCCAAAGACTCTTATTGGTGTAGCTCAGCATAGTCCCCCAGACTGGGATTCGAACCCCAGTCTCCCACATGTAGAGGTGCCACCCTGAGTAATGGTGTAACCCACTTACTTAAACTCTTAAACTCCTTCTGTCCATGAAGCAGAAATCTTTGGTATCCTCTTAACTGCCTGGCCATAGTGCTATAATTTCTGTACTCCAGAGGGCCTTCAGGGGATGGCTTCTCCTGGGGTCAGTTTTAACTGTGCTAGAACACAAAGTCTATTCATTTTTTCAAAGTAGCTTTTTATTTAAGTAGCTTGCTTTATCGTGGTGAGCTTTCACTGTGCTGTAATGCACGGTGATTCAGTATTTCCTCATCACCTGTCATCATATTGCATAAGCGGGGCAAATCTAAAGAGCACAGATGTGGAGATGGTGTTCAAATGACAACCAGATTACAGATTTGTCCTGCAGGAGGTGCCAAGAAGAGGCTCCAGAAGGGGAACAGAGACAAGGGAAGAACTTTTGTTTTATCTCCTAACATCAGCTCTGCAATGAGCAGCACTGACTCAGAGATGGTTTCCTGCTTATTCCGCCAAACTCTGAAATGCACCGTCCTGAAGGCTTCAGTAAGCTAATTCCACTTTAAATGGCTATCCCATGCAGATAAAGCAATTCAAAACGATAACATTAGCAAAGAAACACATTTACAAGAAACGGCCAAGATCCTTGTTATCATACACCGCATGGCTTTGATACATGATAACTGTAAACTTCGTAATTACTTTTATGATAACAGACAATGATAAAAAAATTCCTTGAAAACACCAGCTGCCCTTCACATTGTCTGGATGTTTATGGTTCAACAGGACTTTACACAGTTACGCAGACATCACCCAGCCTCATTCTCCGAGGTCTTCTGGGGACTTTTCCTTAAACTTGTTCTTGAGAAAGAGCTTAAGAGAAAGTCCACGCCAGATTCATGACATGCTCCTAAACCACAGGATTGTTGGCACCTTTGTGCTCTTGACTCTGTTCTCACCTAGGAACAAATAAGAAAATAAGAAGTCTTTGTGAAAACTGTGGGAGTTTCAGGAGGAAATTGCTTCGCAAGAACGGCTGGTGAAAGAGGCCCATTGTGATTTGGCCACGTTTTCTCATGTGCTGTGGCATATTTTCATGTGAAACACCAAGGGTAAGGGTAATTATTAGGGTCACTTGATAAAATGTGAACACCACAGTTGAATGAACACATCAAGGGAACATAAAGTTTTCTGCAAAATTTCCTATTCATATTCATACTGATATTTCTTCATAAACATATATATTATATTAATTACAAAATGTGTCATAAGGTTTATGTAGGCCACTTTATATATGTCATTTATTGCCCAGTTAAGTTCCATTCAGCAGGTAAACAGTGATTGTGTACTGAACCTGTGTACAGGTGTGTTCTCTGGGGAATATGAGCTTACTTCCACTTAGGCAGTCAACAAAACATGTCATATAACCTTTTGCATAAGGCTAAAGGTATATGTGGCATGAGTGGGAGATGAAATATGAAATCATGGGTTAATTGTTTTTGGCACCGCCCACTGGGGCACAGTGATATAGCCTAAACTCAGAAAACGTCCTTATAATTTTGTCCTTTAATTTGCATAACATCATTAATCATACTCCATGTAATTAGGTTCGTTTATATTTCTATATAACTGACCTTAATGTAGAGGTGGGATTCATTTAGCTCCCTTTATGATGGAACGTGCAGTGGGTCAGTACTGACGATATACACACAGTATGTGCAAAAAAATATTGTATTATTATGTGGTATAATTTATCACAATAATATTACACATTGTTGTATTATCCAGACCTACTTTGCTTTTGTATTTATCGTAGGGCAAGATCTCCCTCGTTGGTGTTGCCCCTCTCAGTCCACTAATGCAGAATAAGTAATCCTCTCAGCCCAGCTCGGTTTTTACAACAGACAGAGAAAAATGGCTCCTGGAATTACACAGGTCTCCTCAATCACTCATGCTTTCGTTAGGATGCAGCTTAAGAGTTTGCTTTGATTTGCCAAAGTGGGCGTGAAAGTCAGGCTCAACAGCCACCCTGTCGCTGCTTAGAGAGCTATAACAAACTGCTCTTCTATTTGTAATAGAATCAAGGGTACTTATCCTATGACAGGTTTAGTACTTCCATGGCCATTAAAGGAGTATAGGTTGAGCGGCAGCCGGCCAAAAACCTGGCAAGCGCCTGGTGTAAATTGCTTGCCTCTGTGTACCTTGACTGCCTGCTATTGTCATAAATCATTATACCCAAACCGAGTGGGGTACATGCAAGCCGTGGGTGCACTTAGCTGGCCACAGCAGACTGTTTCAAGGACCTGGAATGAGAATCCTTATAGGCCCATGTGATTAGTGCTTTTAGCTGACACGCCAGCCAGTGGGCTCCAGGTTACTTTATCTGGAGGGCCAGAATACTTTCTAAGCCTTGTATTTTTAATTATGCAGCAGTTACTCCTGATCCAACTCTGTATATACACATTTGACTGCATGTCAAAGAAATCTGTGCATCGCATTGCAGAGATGTCCACTGAGCATGCTAACCCGCTAGCTGCAGCCTGTCCTGTCTTACAATACCACTTTGTGCCTCAGTAGTAAGTCACTTTGGCGTCAAGTTCAAACAGTCCAACAGTAAAGGATGGAAAAGTCACACAGCTATTCTAACCTCTTGTCAATCATGTTTAAGGCTCTGGATCGTTTAAGGACAGGCAGCCAATGAAGGTAACAGCAAATGCAACAATGTCTGAAGCTCTTGAAAAGAAACTAGCACCACCCACCCTGGCAAGAAACCGGTGGTGAACATTAACATTGGCACTGCTTTCCACCCCTGCAGATGCTCCTGGCAAATTAAGGGATAAAGTTTGATGCTGAACTTGATGTATATTCTGGTAAGACCCGAAGAGGAACAGGGGAGGACGGTGCATTTGCAGGCGATATGCTGCCCCCTATTGTTTGGAGTATGAATTCGACAGGTCGTGTCATTTTACATATAGCTCCTTTAAAGCCACACTATAATGGTTTTAGATCTAATGGGGATGGTGGAAAGTTTTACTGTGTGCCACAGGCCGAACATATTTTACTGTTGGTATCTCAGACTCCTTCCCCTGAGCAGATGAATCAGATTTTTTTGAGTATGTGAAAAGTGTTTAAAGGGAACTTGGTGATATAATGTGTTTCTTTCAGTTTTAGCAAAACGCTTTAAATGAGATTTTGGCCAAGATTCGGTAAAGCTTGCCTTGTAAGAGTTACTGCAACAGTAGCTTTTTTTTTGGGTGGAGCACTGATAGGTCAATTATGCGCAGGATAAGAATTGTAGAACTAAGGGCCTACTATTTAAAACACAGCAGCAGCGAATTCATGCTCGACTGCGGTATTGCATTCAAGTCTCACCCTCACCGTACCAGCAAATGTAGAGACAGGTTCCTGTTCATTGTCTTCTGTTTGACCTTTGCAGTGCCATTTCTTACACAGAGCCCTTAGGCATTTTAACACTGTCTACAGTGTGTCTTTGATGACAACTAGCACTTGGAATTATGCAACAAACAGCACGTACGGGACATAGACAGGCATCTTCGCAGTCACATGTTCGTGGGGTGGAAGGCAGGCAGAATAGCTGCAGGAGTGGACTGATCGTCAGCGGATCAGAGGGATGTTGTTCTTAAAACACCCTGGCTCCTGTTTGCTCCTCGAGCGAGGCTCCCCAGCCCCACACAGGCCAACCCGGAGCAGCAGAGAAAGAGAATGCGAAGAAAGAGAATGCGACGAGCCGGACGGCCGAATGCTTTGTGGTTCTTCTTAGACACAAAGAAACTTTTGTTAAATGTCTCTCGGGCGCATTGCCCGCAGCCACCGAAGAGTGAACTACCTTAAAAACGACTGCTAGCTGCAGGGCATCGAGAAGATTCTTTCATTTAGGCACAATCGGCCTTCACAGGCCATCCTTAACAGTTAGCTTCATCTAAGCAAAGTGGAACTACAAATAAAGTTAACTTTTTATATAATCTGTCTTGTGATGTTTTATAAATGTCTTCTACGTTGGCGTTCCTCACTGATTTAAGTAATACTCCCCCCACCATCGCCCCCCTGTCCCCCTGCCAACACATGCATACCAAAATTTCATAATAGTCTGACGTTGGACCATGTTAAGAGAGCGTCTGCGGTCAAGCCTTTTTATTCCAGGACACGGGAGCATTAGGCGTTAAAATCTGCTGCCTGATCTCCTTTAACTGGTTTAGAGCACTCAGCAAACAGTCCTCTACCAGGCTTGAGCCTAATCCACGAAACGCTCAAGATACGTCTACAATTTGGTCAGAAATCACGATGCATGTATAAAAATTAGCCTGTGATTAGACCTGAACCCTCACACCTGTCCTCTATATTCCTTAATCCTCAACCGTTGTCCTTAACAGCCAGTCCGTTTGGAAGGCATGTTCTAACCTGCGCCTTAATGGAGTGCCATCTTTATTATACACCTGCTCAAATCTCTGCGTGCCTTGTGTTTTGGGGTGTAGAGCAGCAGGGTCTCCTTGTGTTTAGGCAGCAGGTGTTAAGCTGTCACAGTGGCCTCAGGCCTGGGGGTTCTTCACCACCTACACAGATCCACTAAGACTGGCCAAGGAGGCTTACAGAGCCCTGAGCTTTTAACTCCCAGAGGATTGCCTTGGGATTAGCCATGGCCTCTATGCCGCCCAGCATTTTCTGAGCCCTAGATCTTAGCGCATGCAGCCGAGGTGCACTCTAGTACTCCAGGGAGGTGGGGATGCTACATTCTGGAGCAGTTCATGGAAGGGTGATCTGAGGTCAAAGCAGGATGTTTGCATTAAAAAGGCTTTGGCTGGGTGTACAAATGCATTAGTGGTATATTCATTCCATACATTAATATTGTCTGCCATTACAATGCATCTATTCCAATTTAGTAGCCATGTGTCTTTGTGAATGTGCCCTTCTAGATATAACTGTTCTACCTGCACTGTGTAACAAAACATTCAAAGACCTAAAGAATGGCCTGCCTTCTTTATTCTGATCGTATAGATCTGAAGCTGATGGTATACTTGATCATGGTACTGCAGTGAAAGCAGGAATCAGCCGTGCTGAATCGCCTGATGGTCCGTCTTACTTTTACCAGGAAGGATGTAGGAGTTGATAAGCTCCAACATGCCAGGTGATCGTATTTATAGTGTAGTCTAGGCTTCTGATTGAATAATCAGGACTCGGGCATTTACAGGAGCCATGTGTTCACTTATTTCTTAGGAAAACAGTTTGTCATCTTTCCAAAGGGGGTTAGTCTAAGCATGAAGACTGGCACATGCATGGAACAGGTACAAACACTTTCCTAACTTTATTGATCCATTCATCATGACACTTTCACACAATAAACCTCTGAAGTTGTGCAACACTCTGCATTCATGGCGTCATGATCATAGCAACTGTAAGTCTGAGCTGGAGTTCTCTTATGAAAATAATAAATAGTGTGTTTGAAAATGATCCAGAAAAAGATTCCAAACCCGGTAAGTCATATTTCCAAAGAATGTCACTGGATCCTCTGAAATAAGAGGCCGTTAAGGAGGCCAAATCTGAAGAGTAGGCTGGTTTTCTTTTAAACATTTACATAAATATTATGTAAAAAATCCAAATGAAGTCATGTTTTCATTCACTGCAGTTACGCAAACCACACTTTACAGCACATACACTGCCATAAATAGGGGCTGAATTGAGACAAGATGCAGAGATTGGACATTACACATATTTGTCATCTTGTTTTGGCTATGGTGTTTTCAGCTCAGGGACGCCAGGCAGGGCTACCAAAGGCCTGCCTAATAAGGGCTGAAATTTCTGGCCCCCCCGACAACATCCACCTTGATGAAGCTTATTTGAATTTCTCATTCCACCTTAAATGGCGCCAGAATGTTGTAATTGCTGCTATTCAGATAAGAAGCCAACTTCAATCTCGTTCCGCCTTTCAGCAGGGAACACAAACACATCAATTCTGGGAGTACATTGTGCAGAGCCGTTTTTCAAACAAGCTTAAATAAAGCATTTCAGAATGTCGAAAGCAGCCATTGAAATGCTGTGACCCATGATCAGACCATCTTTAGGGCCAAATGTTTCCCGTCACCTGGCACCTGTGCCAACTGATAAGAGAGTCGCTATTGCGTTATACATGCCGGCTCCACTTGTGAGGGCGTAAGGTTATGGGCGAAACATTTGATGTAAATCTAACAATAGTCCATCGCTGAGTATGTGCTTTATGCCAGGCAGCAAGATCAGGTGGAATGGAGTCATGTGACTTATGGCTTGAGTCAAGGTTTGTTAAACCGTTTTCCATTTTTCTGAGATATTTTGTGTGTATTTGTATGTATTTATGTGTATTTGTGCGTATTTGTGTGTATTTGTGTGTATTTCTGTGTTTGTGGGTGTATTTGCGTATATTCATGTGTTTTTGTGTGTTTTGGGTGTATTTTTGTGTGTTTTGGGTGTATATTTGTGTGTATTTGTGTTTATTTCTGTGTTTTTGGGTGTATTTGTGTATATTTGTGTGTATTTGGGCGTTTGGGGTGTATATTTGTATGTTTTGGTGTATATTTGTGTATATTTCTGTGTATTTCTGTGTATTTCTGTTATTTTGGGTGTTTTGAGTATATATTTGTGTGCATTCGTGTGCGTTTGTGTTTATTTGGGTGTAGTTGTGTGGATTTCTGTTTTTTGGGTGTATATTTGTGTGTATTTTGGTGTTTTTGGGTGTATTTGGTTGTCTTTTCCATTCAGGGTGTATTTTCGCAAAACCATAGCTCCACTGAATGCTTACAAACACTGTGGTTAAGATGTGTAGTTGGAACTACAGACCTGTGGTTAGAAGCTTAGTTCCTAGTGATTACATCATTGATGGCACAGGACATAGCAGAAAGAGACATGTCAGTAAGAAATAATTTACTTCAGTGTTCTGCTACTAACATTTAGAACACCAGATACTTTAAACACAGTTTAATATATATCTGTGTTTATGAGTACATTAAATACATAAAATTAATAATTTAAAAATAATGACCAGTTTTATTGTTATTATTTTCATTATTAATACATACTTAAATATCATTTAATTTTTTTTGTTCTATTATTATGATTGGTAGTGATGGTGGTTATATGTTTACAATTTTAATAAATATGAGTAACCTAAATAAGACATTATGTATGTTGATTTTCATATGTTAGCTTTATGCACGTCTTACATGCTTATTTGCATTGTATCTTCCATTGTGAGACCGAACACATTTGGAAACATGATTGTTCGAAACGACTGTGGTGCGAACAAGGTACGACAGTTTCAGGAAACCTTAGCTGTTAGTTAGTTTAACAAGGCATCGTACCATGTAAGTTTAGTGCTAGCCTCCATCGTTACATGGGAAACACACCCCAGGTTGGTACATCTGTTAATCTGCAAGCTGCCACTCCTGCACAATCAAATGATGTTGCATGAAGGTAAGTCTAAACCCAGCTACTCCTGATGTGCTCTCTACACTACTCTTGCTCAACTGTTGTGTAAGCAATGTTGGCTCCTTAATAACCTTGTAATTCATAGGATCCCGTCAAATTTACTAAACAATGTATGTAGGAGAAAAATCTCATATGGTGGTGATTTACAAACATTCATATTTATTTTTGCCATAGATTCAGTTTAAGCTATTAAGTTCTTATACCGACATCACACCAACTACAGATTGATAGCACAACCTCAGTGGTCTATGTAAAAGCCAGCTGGTGTTTTTAAACAGTGTCAAAAAATGAAAAACTACAAAGAAATAAAAGGTTTTATTTCAACACCAACTGTTTTTTGTGGCCATTATATACTGAGCTACGAGCATCAGGTAAGAATATTAACCTCAAATCATCTGTACATATTCAAATTTGCTGACTAAACACATTTTGTCTCGGATGTACCACAAGTTAAGCTTATGGTCTGAGGATCCTAGGGATGACTTAGAAGAAGGCAATACCTCAGCTAAAGAAATCCACCCAAGTTTTTTCAAAGAAGAGCATATAAACCCTAATGCATACCAATTGCCTCCAGATGTTCCATAAAGCGAGGAGTCTAGGGACCTCCCAAATCTGGATCTATGACCAGCATCGTTAACTTTCATCTGGAGGAAAGTGGAGGACGCAAAGACTGCTGTATGCACACTTCTCGGTTATACCTGGGCTGCAGTGTTTGAATATTTTTCAAGATCAAGACATAGGAAATATGGAGGACTCAAAATATAATACATTAATAAATATATGAATTATTGTATAAATACATAAATCACATAATATATAAATGACTTGTATATATATATATATATATATATATATATATATATATATATATATATATATATATATATATATATATATATATATATATATATATATATATACATATATATACAATTACATATAGTATATTTAATATACTACATAATAAAATCATATAGCATAACACTGTTTTGCTATTTATTTATTTATTTATTTATTTTTTCATTCATACATTCATAGATTAATTCCAACTTTTGAGGTTGGTGTAAAGTACAATCAAACTGTACAATTAAAACAACACCCAGTCTGTCGGAACTATTTAACCTTGCCAGTACGGCCGTGCCTTGTTTCCACAGTATTTGTTTGAAATGTTAAATGAATTAATTCTATTGATTGAAACTGCTATCAATTGAAACGATAACAATAATAGGCTAAATAATGATTTATTACTTAATAATTACATATCGGAATTTGCACTTATCAGCATTCAGGATGCTCCAGAATCTCATTTTCTCTGTAGCTTTAGTATTTTTTAATTCCAGTTTTGTGATTTATTTATTTGTGACTGTTAGCTTAACAGCGTGTAAATGTATAGCATGTTGTGTTCTGTGCTGGGCTGTGGGGCTGGCTAGTGGGTGATGGTGCAGTGTACGTGTCTACCATCAGGGAGCTAAAGGTATGTTTGGGTAATCTCTATGACTGATTGTAACTGCCTATTTTAAATGGGAACATAATTCCAGTGGACCCTTAGAAAGATCTTTTCTTGGAAGGACCCAGCTGTAAGTGGCTGGTGTTAACCCTTCTAACATTCTCACCAAGGAAATTAGTTTACTTTTATTAGAATTATTTATTGTATGAAGTTAAACATAATTCTGTTTAACAAACTCAGAAACTAATATGCTGAAAAAGTAGTTGTATGAATCTGTAGTATGAATCTACACCTCAGCCTGTGATTAGTGGCATTGCCATGCTCCTCTAACTCCAACCCGTCCAGTCATATTTATTCTTGAACAGTATACATTGTATGCACTACTGAAAAGTCCTTGTGGTCAGTGCAGACAAACTACAAGTGATATGCACATGAAGAACTAAAGGGTTCTGTTTAAGGATCACCTGGAGGAAAGGCACAGAAATTACTTGGGAGGTGCTGCCCATGACCTTGTTGTTAGGTAACTCTTCTTCTTGTGTTTGATGTGTGGCGCATGCTGCGACTGCAAATGCAACACAGATGAGAGTGCTTTCCCAGGAAATACATGTGGATCAATTATTGAAGGCTCTTCAAACACACTTCAGGCATCTAGACGGATGTGTGGAGGCACTTTGAATCTCCACTGAAGCATCTAGACTACAGAGACTGGTCTAATAATTAGAGAACAGAACTGTTTTATGACCTTGAAAATAAAGGTGGTGCTCTAAGAGTCACTTTCGTATCCGTGAGGAACATTATTGTCATTTTAGATGTTTTAATTTAGTTTTTTTTCTGGCTCTTCCACATGTCCAAATTGCTCTATACCTATTTGCTGGCAGTTGTGATCAAGCAAAACATAGGGGTCCCTGAGGACCAATTTGAGAACCAGTGTTCTATGGCATCGCTCCAAAGAACCCATTCTTGGCATCTTAACATCTAAAATGGGAATAAGAGCCTCAGGAAGTCTTACTGATCTCTTAGGTGTTGCTTTTGATATCTTCTCAGCTACATCCTTGTTCCACAAAAACATCTGGATCCTACACAATTTCAATGTGGGACTAAGAGTTCCTTTTCAGGTTCAGTCTATGGAAGACCTAGGAATGATTTTGTTGGTGCTCCTTGCTGCTACGTGTCTTGGCTGTGTTTAATGACTGGAGAACACCTAGTCATTCCAGAAGCATTCAGTGCCTACCTTTAGCACTTAGTGAATCTGCATGTGTGGCCTGAATGCACTGACGGTTTGCCAGGCCCTGGAAATGGTGTAATGACATTTTGTAATGCAAATTTGATCTTCCATACAAATCATTTCCAAACAAACAAAAAAGCTGCCAAAAGAAAGTAAACTGAAAGATAAACATCTCTTAATATACAGTATATTGTATTTGCACAGGAATAACATAGACAAGATATGTAATTTTTCAGTGTGGCCTCAACCGCTTCTGCATTAGGTAATTACACAAAGTCCTACACTCTAGATAGACCCTCACTACCACCTGACCACAATACATTTATATTTTATGCCATACAATTATTTTCAAACACCCTGTATACAAAACGCGTTCCCATAAATGTTAAAAGCACATAATCAAGGTTCTTTTTTATTTGTCTTTGCAGAAAACACATTCCGTCTGGGTGCCAGAGTGCAGAGCTGAGACGCTGAACGCTCGGTCTGGGAATGATTACTGTTCAGATTCGCCTAGGATACCTTTTAAAGGCAAATAAACGCTGGGTGCAAGCTCAGAGTGCCCTCTGTTCTTTGATATTGATACTGTTTCGCCAACCAAAATACAATAATCATTTAGCAGAAGAAAAAGAATAGGACCAAAGACAATGCAATAATACCTATATTAGGCATTGGGAGTTCTAATCTCTCAGCTTTACTGACTTTTCTTCATCTCAATAGAACTGATATTGTCTGACTTCATGCCTAATGCATAACACACCATGACACTTATACAGTGTAAGATGAGAACTAAGATAGACGAGTGCCTTCTGAGGAAATTTGGGTAGATGAATTATCTAAAGGCTTTTTAGACATGCGTCAAGCTTCCAAATAAGAGGTGGAGAGAACTTTATCTGAGAGTACTGATATTCATTCACACACATGTAAAAGTATTAACTAATAAAATTCAAGGAACAACACATGCATTTTTTTTTTAAAGTATTTGAACAAATATTTTGACTTGCTTTAATATCTACTCAAGATTTCACCTGGTTTATCTGCTATCTTTAAGCTGGCTCATTACACTAATACAACATTTAATTTATCTAGATCACAATAGAGCATATAGACAGGGACTTAAAGTTTAGTAGTTTTTACTTTTAGTTTAAAAAAGATGCCATGCTGGTTACTCTAAAACAATAATAATTTAATTTAATTTAATTTAATTTAATTTAATTTAATTTAATTTAATTTAATTTAATTTAATTTAATTTAATTTAATTTAATTTAATTTAATTTAATTTACAGCACAATTATCTACTGCGAGAATACTATTACCAGCCAATACTGTATTCCCTTCCTGCTAACTCATTGACTCATCCTCTGTATTAATTGCACTGTGTACAATGCATTATATTGTTTTGCACTTTGTTTTCATGTTGCACCATGGTCCTGGAGGAATACTGTTTCATTTCGCTGTGTACTTGTATATAGCTGAAATGGCAATAAAGCCTCAGGAACTGGAACTTAAAAATAAAATATGCCATAACAAGTACAGCTGTTTGTTGGAAGGAGCCTTGTGATATGAAACATATCTGATTTAGAGGTTACGATTCAGTGTAGTGTGATATTGCAAGGTGGATGCAAGATGATATACTGCTATTGCTGTAATGTAATTGTAGGACAAGTGAATAAAACACACCACCATAGACCTAGGTTTGGTAATGCCTTTATGATGCTTGTTTTTGTTGGAGTTAACGGGTCTAACGACTGACACTGCTATCTAGCGATTGGGGATTTAAACTCACTAGTCTTAAGGACTGATACAATCACAAAAGATAATACTGTGACAATGAAATGTATTCATATTTTCATACAGTCATATTAAAGAAGGTAGACTGCAAAAAGTGCAAACTAACAGAAAATGACTTTTAATTTGGTACAAGCAACTGAAGAAATTTAACTGAACTCCAAAAACGACTTAAAATTTAACAAATTAAAGTATTTTCTAGGTTGGACACTTTTTACAGTGTAGTTACAGTCTTCTTTTGTGACTGTACAATACAGTCTTTGCGTAGCTGCCAGCAGAGTAAATGTCTCTAGTGCACCAACAGCTCTGGAGGTTGGGATTGATGCTAGATGGTTCTCTCTGATTTGGGACTAGAGTTGCTTTTAGTGTAGTCTTAGCTTTACCCACTCAGAGTTCCACAGAGACATCTGGATCCTGTGCAGTTTTACTGGGGATCTGACTGAAGTAACCTGGACTGGTATTCATGTAATAGCAGTTGGTCCTCCCTCATTATGCACTTGCGGTTATTTGATTTGTGTTTGAAGTCTACTCCTCTTTCCACCTATATAGGGGACGCAGTCATGCAAGACGTGTAAACTGAAGCAATTGTTAGTGAAATTATTGAAATTATTTGGAATGAGCTTCTGGCTGGCATGCATTAGAGTTTTCACTCTTTGAGTAGGTGCTCTGCAACTGTTTTTAATTATATGGTATATTATATACCTTATATACATTATATAATACATTATAGAACTAAAAACACTTGAAGTGGGCATCTTAAAGCCTGCATCTTTATCTATCACAACCGTGTGTAATACTGTAACCACTGAAGCAAGTCTACTTGCGATTACTTAACATGGTCAACGACGCAACATGGTTTAATCTGATGTCTGATGGTGATTTAGCCATGCAATTTGGACAATCCTATCAACTTCTATAATCTTCCTTCACTTGTTAGTGATATTAGCCTTACAGCAGACTCTGATTCTGATATTTTGCCAAGCTATAGTTTTATCTGGTTACAACGTTTTACATAAGTAGACTTGTGTGAGCTTCCAAATTGGCAATCATGAAAATGTTGAAGGGGGCCAAGGCCTGCAAACACTAAGTACTGAATAAACACTGGCGCTTGGAACCATGTCACTTCCAAAAGTCATTAAGTTCTGGCAGCACGTGGAAATTTAATGACTAACCCTGTATGGAAGAAAAGTGTTCAGCAACAGCAAGTAACCAGACTGCACAGTCAGTTATGCAAAATGCCTTTCCATTAATCAAAAGATCTAAAAAAAAGTAAAGGGATATCTTTACTGTTTAATGTGATGACTGCAAGAAGTGTGCGGTGGACGTTCTTCAAGACGTGGTTGTCTACAGTGTTGGCAGAACTGCTACTGGGTTTACAGTAGGAAAAGAATAATTGAAGCATCTATAATCCGCATATATGATTGATGTTGTGGAATATGATTGACACAAGAAACATAAGAAGACAAAAGACAAGCAAGCACACCCAGAAAAGCAGGTAGGTTATCACAAGGTGAGCCAGGCTTTTGTTTTTCTGGCACTTGCACTTTAATTTTGCACTTTCACATGCACTAAGACATGAACGTACTATAGCAATAACTATAGCAGGCTAATGTGAAAGTGCTGCAAAGACAGCCCGGCCATTCTGGGTGTGATCTGGATAGGACTGGATAACACCTTCCCTGCAACATGATTGGCTAATACGGTAGACTGGTTTTAATCAGTTGTGTAGCTGGGTTATAATGATGATAACTACATTGACAGGCCTGTTCATGCAAAACCGAGACAGCTCTTGCCAATATCTCTTGTCTTTCTCAGTATGAAAGGAAGAAGCAAGAAGTTTATGCAAAAAGGAAATTATGTAATTTGTTCCTGACACACGTATCCATGCACAAACTTCCGAAAATTCCCAAACGAGCTTTCAGTAGCGGGACTCAAAAAGACTATGTGCATGACTGCTTGTTCAATATTCAGCGGACAGAGTGTTCCATATTTGGTCACGGTTGTGAATTTCCCACAGTTTGAATATGGAGACTAAAAAAGCCTGCCGGGTATGGCTGTTTGGGTATGGCCATGTTTGAATATGATGCGACCCTCTGTAGCACCGTGTTGGTCGCCGGCCAGCTTCTCCGTGCACATTCTATAGTGACAGGCCAGCTGTGGTGAAGCACTGTCACCCTGCTCACCCAGATAACTGGGTCACATCATGTCTGGGAGAGTAGAGCAACACACTAGTGCAGGGTTCATATATGGACATAAGACATCCCTCAGTCCACAGCAGTAGTGGAAGGAGTGCTGAAAAGCTCTGTGCTCAAATAAATGTCCCGGGGCTTCAAAGAGATCCTGACTCCTGACTGTAAGTTACAGCACTTCTTTGATGAAGTACTTGAGTCAATATCTACTCTATGTAAAGAGGTTCATATGTTTGCAAAAAGTTCAAATACTCCTAAAATTATTCACAAAAATATATAACTCTGTGTCTCCACTGATCTACAGAGATGCAAATTCACAAATCCTTCAAGGCACTGAACTGCCCGCATCCTATATGTGTGTGCCATGCTGAAAGGCATGAAGGAGAATGAGTTTGCTTTTGTATATTCTATCAAAATACCAGTCAAAATAGCACCAGCAAAACATTTACAAATCCTCTAAACATCATACAAAGACATTCCTGCAACTGAGCACCATTTTTCTTTTCACTACTGAGCCTAACAACATTCCCTCGGTACGGACTTTTACAGATGTCAGGAGGAAAAAACCTGCAAGTTCACAAAGACTCTTCATGCACTTCATTCAGTCAACATCTAAAGCTCAAGCAATCCTTCTGAACAAATGCAAAACTGTAGAGAGAGATTCCTATAGGCGGCACATACTGTATGTGCACAGGCTTACAGTTAAACATGATCATACAACAAATAATAAAGTACAAAATACAGTGTGGAGTATGGAACAGAACCAGATAACTGAATATACTACACGTCACATCCAAACTCAGTATGAATTATGCCAAACATCACACCATTAATCATCAGTTTAATATCGGTATGAATAAGCAGATAAGCTGAATGATGGGCCCACAGTTTGGTTACTGATGTGTGATAGGTTTAAAGGGTCTAAGGTCACTGGGGCATACTGGGCAAGGAGGCCTGAGGATGCTGATGGCAGAGAAGTGATACTTCCTGATACAGATTTTCTGAATGGAAATGATAAAGATTTTCAGGAATGAACACAGAGATCTGAAAAGGCCTCACTACATATTCACCTATGTATTAATGTTGTTCCTGACTGGCGAGCTTCACTAAATTGCATCCTGTTAGGGACAGATCTGTTACGTATCAGACATATAAAAGGAGTGGCAAGCCCATACAAGACTGCAGAGTGATGAGAGTGAAACCCTCTGTCTTTCTATGTCTTCCTGTGTGTGTGTGTGTGTGTGTGTGTGTGTGTGTCTGTGTGTGTGTGTGTGTGTGTGTGTGTTGGGGGGGGTTGGTGTATGCGTGTGTGCATACCGCCGAGTGACAGGACTGAAACCCAGCCCCTGTTTCTTTCTGTGCTTTTGTGTGTGTTTGTTTTCAAACATTCCGGACCAGACTCATCTACAAAGTCATGTCATGTATAAACAAATAATTTGAATCCTCTAACACTAACATGGGCAAAACGGTTTTCCTGGGATTCCTGGGGTTATTGTTTAATTCTCTTTAGACAAATTCTAATTATACTATATATAGACCACATATGTGGGGGGCGGGTGCTGGGTGGTTATACCAGCTTGTCATGTTGGATAATTCCTCTTATCAAACCTCATAACATCAATCTCATCTCACTCTCTGGTCATGAAGCCACAAGTTTACAGGTTTGAGGCAAACCTGTTGAGCGGTGTGTTCCTATGGTGCACTCCCTGAGCAGTGGGCAGCGGCTATACTGCAGCTTTGTGTGGATTATCAATTTAGAGCCTGTGTGCCTCTCTGGAGAAGAAACCGCAGAGAGAAAGCAGAAAGCAGCCTTGTGCGCACATTTAGATGTCAAACTGTCTATTTATAAGCAGTCTGCGCTTCCCAAGTTTTAGTCATGGTCCAATTTAGCCGTCAAAGATTCAATTCATTGTAATGAACTGGCCCATTTTGCTGTTAGATGTCTAATCTATGCACATTCTTATTGGCAGATATTCCTAATTCATCTCATGGAGTCATAACTTTCACACGTGCACTTTTACTAGTAAACTTTACACATTCAATTCTGATTTATTTTAAATCTAATTTTATATTTACAACATATTTTGCTTTTACTCAGTTGTTGTTGCACAGTTTAGGCACAGTTTTCTTTTAGATGCCCAGTTTATCATATTTAATGTCCAGTTCTAGTGAACGTTACACATTACGTACATTCATGTTGGAAATATTGTAATGTGTACACATTTAACGTTAGGGCATTTACAGGTTGCACTCATTTTCCTCACTTCATGCATGTTTTTGTTGCCATATATGAAAAATATTCTAACTTTGTTACCTTTATAATGTTTTTATACATTTTAATTCATCAGGTAGTTGCTTGATTTACAACTCTGGCACATTTCGCTGTCAGATGCCCAAGATAAGGAACATAAAAATGTGAATCCGTTATTTTTGTCACAACTTACTGCAACTTACTAACATTTTCTAGTGACATTTTCACATTATGCAGCTTTTCTTTGGAGATTTTTGCTCATTTATTCTCAATTTACTGTCAGATTTACGATGTATGCTCACTGTCTTATGAAATTTTCACTTCACCAACATTTTGTAAGTCAGATTTTAAATCTATTCCAATTTTGTCACATGTACATCAGCTTGTACAGTTTGTTTAAATGATGTTTTTACAACTTTGGCACATTCTGTTGTAGGTACAAGTTAAGCACATTTGTTTCCAGGCATTGTAATGTATTTCATTTCTATTTTCTATGTATAACTCACACGCTGCATTCCTGTTTGTGTAATGAGCTAAACTTTTTCACGTTTGTGGTCAGATCTTCAGGTTATGAACATTTCTGTTGGGGAATCGAAGAGAAGTTTCTCCGCAATGCACACACATTTCGTATTGGAGGGTCCTGTGTGCCTTGCGCTCCCCTGTTAGCTCTTTCGCGAACTTTTCCTGGAAGCGCAGGAGCGCCCGTGTGGCGCGCGCACATTCCGGCACAGAGAAAGCGAATTTGCCTGTACTGGTTCTCCTTCCCCCTCAGGCTCTGTACGCGGTGCTGCGCATTCCTCCTCAAATCCACCTCCACGGCCATGTTGCTTTAGCACGGAGAGGATCAGCGCCGACGACCTTTACGCACAGGAGCGCGAGAGGTGGAAGAGGGAGGAAGACGTGCGAAACGCAGCGCTAAACATGACCACGCTGTGCTCTAAAACTTCCTTCCCTCCCTTCCTCCCTCCACTGCGCACTCGCGCTGTGTTCTGAGCCTCAAAAACGCAACAAAACGACCGTTTGGCACGGAGCGCGCGCCAAGTCTGATTCCCCCATGTCCCCTCAGTGCGCCCCGAAATTGCCAGCTGAACCAACCGGTGGTCAGCACACGACCCCGAAAGGATGGAGGAGCAGTAAGGACAGTACGTACCGTAATGAAGGTAACCATAGCATCGGTGGGGCGAATGCAGCAGTCCCGACATGAAGGAGCTCGTGGAGGAAAGATCCTGTGACCTGTATGCTTTATCCCGTGTGTTGTATCCCGCGCGTTTTTATCCTTTATCCTCGAGCTGAACTCCGCATACGAAGGCGCACCGTGCGCGCGTGCTGCTGCTGCTCCAACAGGCTTATGGAGCGGAGAGAGCGCGCGGAGCTCCGTCTGTCTTACGCACGCACGCACACATACACACACGAAGGCACGCACACACACATACACACGCATACACCCCCCCCTCTAACTCTCTCTCTCTCTCTCTCTCTCTGCCTCGAGTAAGGAAGTACTTGATAAGGAAAACTGTTCTATTTATTTATGAAAAACAAAGAAAACATTGAAAACAAGATTCCCCAATTTATCACATCCATATTTTAAGTGTGTCGTCTGTAGAGAATGTGTTAACTTATGTCCACATAAGCATTTGCATGACTGTGTATACATACATAAATATGCAACGTGTATTGAGGTCTTGAATGTGTGTCTTGTGTTCACATCCTCTCTGTCCACATTAAAATACATAACTTTAAAATGATTCCAGGCGGTTTTGGAGTATTTCGATGGGGTCATTCATAAATCATAGTGCAGAGGTAAAACTCTCAGCTCAGAGCAAGTCACATTCACCCTTAAACACCCTGCAACTCAACTCAAATTCATCTAATGCGACTCTCCCTTAAATGATTCATAACTACACTTAGATTCACATGACATGTGATTCAGCTTGGCTCACCTTTAAATGACTCACAACCCTCAAATTGATCATTGCGAGACTCAGGCCTTGTCTTTAAAAGACTCACCAATTGACTCTAAACAACTGACTCCAAATTACTTGCAGCTTAAAGTAAAAATTTGTTTTCTGATCTGATTGCAACTCTCCATTAGGGGGTTCATAACCACACCTAGACTCCCCTTTAAATGACACGCCACTCTCTCACTCACGACCACTTAAATGGTCATAGCCAAACTCTTTCTTTAAAAGACTGGCAAATTGATTTGGACACACCCGTTATTGACTCACAACTGGACTTAGACACACCCCTAAATGATTTATGATTCTAGTTTAATTATCCCCTAAATGACTCATATTTTCACTCAAACTCAGCCTTAAATGACTCGTGACTCTCTTAAATAATTTGCTAATTGACTCTGACTCGCTCTTAACTGATTAAATGACTTGTATTTTTACTCAAATGACTTAAATGACTCGTGACTTGATTCCAACTTGCTCTTATTGACTCGTGGCTTGACCTTATATGAATCGTAATGAGATTCGTTTTTGCCAAGACTTGACTCTAACTCCAGTCAAGCCAAAAATGACTGGTCTCTCCACTCAAACTTGCCTTTAATGACTCGTAACTCGACTTGGACTCTTACATGTTTAATCTTAAAAGTAAATATTGCTAAAGTCAACCAGAGTCATTACTACAACACCATTTCCTACAGCTAGTAGTAGTTCAGTAGTAGTAAGTTACAGATCGTCCAAAGCACTTCGCCTCAATACTTGTATGAAGAATTTTATACCACGTGAAGACTGGAGACTCCACTCCACACAGAGATCTCTACTGAGTGTATACAGCATGGTACAGTAACTTTTCAATGCATGCTTTGGCTGAAATAAAAAAAAAATAAACTCCAGAAAAATCACTTAGATTTATAAACAGCTCAGTCATTTAAGTGTGAGTATGAGTGTATGTGTGTGTGTGTGCATATCTTAAGGCCCTTGCCCTCCTTGCCCACTTCAACTTGACAGTTTTCACCCAGAGGCCCCCTTTGGCTGTGTTTACATGGTTAGATTTTCACCAATTCAACTGAACTGGTTCTGATTCTAGATTAAGACTGCGCTGTTTATATGCACACTCTACTCAACACTTCACTGTGAATCTCTGTTTACATGCACACAATCAGGTCCAAACTGACACACATGCATAGAATACTATGAAAATGGGCATCGTGTGAGTCCAGTCCAGAGAGGAGTACCTGAGTTTTTAGTTTAAGCTGTGTTTGTATTTGCTTTAAAATGATGGCCGACCCAGAGAAAAATCACTCCACACGCACTTATTAAAGGAAGATGTCATGTCCTGTAACATTCTGAGACGCATAAGTTAGATGCCAGTCCCACGATTTTTCCAGGACACGATTCTGGCTCTGAGCTCTATAATACTCAGAGTCGAGAAAGTTCCATCTGTTCCTAATTTTCTTTGTAGTTTGTGTTTTTCATTTGCTCATATATTTGTCTGAGCAGCTTGTTATTGCAAGCTTCACGGTCGTTCGTCCCGCTAACTATTTTTCAGCCTTTAAAGTCTGTGACATAAACTCCCTCTCCTCTGCAGACCAGTTACTGACTCCCACCATGTTGAGTGTTATAAACTTCCACTATGACGCAAATGCACTTGTGCAGAACCTACTTAAACTTTCCAGTGGGAGTGTAAGCAGATGCAGGCGTTTACATGGCTACAATTCTTTTATTACCTGGATTATGTACAGGATTACCCACCACGTTCAATTAGATAGAAACTGTATTCAGAGTGGACTAGACTATTCTGATTGAGGTGCATACATGGACGGGAGCTATTAGTCACATTATTAACAGATTGTGTAAATGTGACAGGGATGAACTGAACCCTCAGATGAGACCAGGTGTAGTTCTTTTCCACTGCTTCGCTGTTTGTGCACCTAGTTTTGAGCTGTTTGGAGAATTTACGCCAAAAACAGATTCGGTACCTGAAAAGTTTGTCAACAGCTGAAACCAAAGAATAGTAGGTTCTTCATCCATGGGTGTGCCAGTTGTTAAGAAAAAAGAAGGCAACAATAGCGACACCCAGTGGTCAGCTAAACAAAGACTCCATGCTTACAGACATCTGGAATAACAGTACAAACGTGCTCAGGTCGTCTGTGCACTCCACCATCTTGTTTGTACCTTTTGCTGCCATTGTACAACACCCTTTGTTGACATTGATGACATTACCTTGGATGTTCATTGGTTCCAATAAAAGCTGGTGCAAACGCAGACTGGTTCCCTAGTTAACACAGAGGTTCTATGAAGCCTGAACGGAACCAGTTCAACAACCAGTGTTGTTTTGAGTGAAAGGGGCTAGGGGAGTGTTGGTTTCATGTTGATGGACTGTTTGAAATGAGATTTAGCTGTACATAACGAAGTTTTCAGTCGCGTAATAAGTTAGTACACGTCTATAAATGGACATAAGATTGATCAGGTTGGCCTGCAGACATGCATGCACTGCTTGAGCTTATGATTTGGTATGCAGAATATTAGATTTCTTCCCTGAAAAGGAAACATATTCGTTTTTTGCTTTTGTCCTCTGCTGCTTTCAATTTTCTGATGGCAGCTTTACAGTGTTCAACTTAACCCCAAAACGCAAACTCAACAGACTGGGAGTAATTTGGGTTAACAGCTTACACAAAGTAAGGCAGAAAACAGCGCAGCTTTACAGCTCCAGGGCAGCCAGCATGACTCACACTGGGCTACCACGATCATTACTTTGGTATGTAGCTAAAGAATCATGAAATATTTAGACTATGGAGGAGAAGAACAGTGGAAAGTGAAAAACGCTGCCTTTTCATGAATCACTCTCTCTCTCTCTCTCTGTCTCTCTCTCTCTCTCTCTCTTTCTCTGTGTTTGTACAGGAGCAGGTTTTTGTGGCTGTTTGGTCTGCATGCAGAACAGAAGTGGCTAGCCGCAGGGCTCACCCTGACGAAGTTTAGGTCGATCGATGTATGTGTCTGTGTGTGTGTGTTGGAGCAGCTTCAGCTCTTCTGAAGCAGATTCAGAATGATAATCCTGTCAGGAATATGTTTACATGCCTCTGGTGAGTGTGTCCTCATGGGGTAGCCAGTAGCAGGTTCATGTGTTTATTTTTCTTCTTGCATGTTTGAAATGGTTCCTTAACAAATGAAAGAGAAGCTGTAATATCAGTCGCGTCCAACTGTCAAATCAAGTGATGACATGGTGTGTTGCTTTCCACCAAAACATTCTTTGACGATCTAGTTTTAGATCAGAAAATCCAATCTGTAGCTTAGAATTTAGTCCAGTGGTGTAACTACTGGGTAATGTAGGTGGCCAGTCACTATAGGGCATGCAACGTAAGGCCACTAATGTCTTTACTGTACAGCATATATAATGGATACGTTCTTAGGAATGCCAAAGGTACCAAGAAGTGATGCCACAGAAGAACCACTTCTTCAAAAGGTACCAAGAAGTGATGCCATAGAACAGCCACGTTTGGTCCTCTAAATATCCTCCCAAGGGACGGTTCTTTAGACTATATGGACAAGTTTGAAGAACCTAATTTTGTTCGTTTAAAGAACCTCCACACAAGGTAAAAGTTCTACATCAACATCCAAACCAGGAACCAGCTACAAGCTCATCTGATGATATACTTTAGCCATTAGCCTACATTGGAGTAGTCTAGGCCAGACGTGATCTCATAACTAAAATACATATCTATTGGAGAACCCACAGCTGACACAGGTGCATCCCCTCTAAAAGCCCACATGAGTACATGAGGCGCACATCTACTTTTTTGGTGGGGAACTCTTCAGCAATGCTAACCTACGCTCATACATACTCACACGCTGACAACAACTTAAAAGCCTATACTGATGAGCACACCTACTTTGAGCTTTGCCTTCAGAAGGTCCTTGTTCTTACTCTGATTGGTTCATGTTCAACAATAAGGCCAAAAAAACTCCCTAGATGTTCTTGTTACAAGGTCACCTCTGGCTCTGGCCCTTGAAGCATCAGGTTGTTTGAGAAGTAGATAGGCTTAGTAAAAGTACTTACAGTGTTACAGTAGGGCCCTTAGGTTCTTCATTGTGTCACTGGTACACATGGCAGGTCTACATAAGCACAGCTGTGATACCTTTTAAGATAATGTCCTGGGAATATTAGATTTACATCAATGAGGGGTGAATTCTATATGCATCTGAAGATGCAGTTCCTCAGCTGAAAGCAAGCAGCAGCAGGGTGGTCGAAACCGCAGGTACACAAAACTTGACATGTACCTTTTCACTAGGGGAGTATATTTTGATACCCTACCACTTCATACCAGTGTTTTGATGCAGTGTGATTTGGTGAGATTTATAAGTGGGATCTGCAGTTGATATGAAATGATATGATGAAATGCCACACAATCAAGCCACCGACTTCAACATGGTGTCACTTTTTCAGGTGAGTGGCCAAGTTTGTGAGGTTACCTAAGTAGCATAATTTACCATAACATTCTTTGCAAAGGCAAAGGTCTTTTCAGTCTAGTGTTTCCACACCCATAATTTGTTAGCAGCGGAGGGGGCAAAGCCTACTTGGCTGCCACATAAGACCTACAAATGCAGCTGCATCCTTAGATGCTTTAAAGTGAACATGAGCAAGCAAGTAAAGCTTTCATCCGATGTACAGCATGCCAGTGGTTTCTCGGCAGGAAGAGTGAAAAAATTTAGCTGTTATGCTATTATATAATCTTAACAAATTAAAAAAAAAATCAACCAGACAAAAAATAAGTCACCCTGCATGTTCAGATTCAAGTTTCAAGTTTATTTGTCATTTGCACATGTCAGGAATTTTGTGCATTGAAATGCCTGTGGTGAGGTTTAGGTTATTACTGTACAGCAGGGCAGGAATAATATACATGCTAACTAAAATACTGAATAAACAGAGATCTATTACATATATACAAAAATACAACTCAAGGTGGCAGTTACTACAATCTCCTGCACATGGTGAGTGACAGGAGTCATAGATTGAGAAGAGGTGGTACAGTGCTGTGAATGTCTTTTTAGATCTGGAAATCAGGAAAAGCAGATCTTAATGATTGGTAACAAAGCAGTGAGTGCATTTGGGCATGTCAAAGGCCATAGTGTGAAGGAAGTAGCTGAATTTACAGGTGTATGGTCCTATGGGTCTACCAGCAGTGGCTAAAATCCCAGTCTACAAGAAAATTTTCCATTTTGCCAGGGAAGGCATCCACCAAATTTGACCCAGCTGTGCAATTCTTGCATTCTACTGGTGCAGGAGTGGCTGAACACTGATGTGGCCTACATCCAGCCAGTGCGAAATTGAATCATAGGTGTTATTGGAGCTTGTGGAGGGATTATACACTATTATATATGTTACAGTCACTGGTGACTAATTTTCTTGCCTGGTGAGCTTATAAACTAGTCTAATAAACAAATGCAGTTTTAAGGCTTTGAAAAGGTGACTGAAATCCCTTGAGGGTAGGATGACATTGTGAACACATCCAACTTTCACTTTCCTCACATGGTAAGAAAGCCAGCTGCAATTATAGCAGCTAGTGTTTATATAGTTCCTTATACATCTACATAGGTTTATTATGGACAACATAGGCTTTCATATTATATTATTCATATCTAGCTCAAATAAGAACCGCTTTCGTGACCTGTCTATACTCTTGCAATGCCCTTCTGTCACATGTGGTGGGAAACAGCAAGCGCCACAGAGTGGTTGCTACTTTTATTGAAATGCTTCTACCTACAGTGTATCGTACTGATAACAGTAGAACACAGGAAATAAACACACAGGCATTAAGGTTTATGTCTAACATCACTGACACATTATTCAAGGATTCAAAGATTCAAGTTAGGATTCAAGAACCAGTTACACCCAAGCAGCAGTACTTAAAAAAATAAAGTATACATAAATATATTAAAATATATTTTTTTAAAACATAGAAAGAAGGAGCAGCAAGGAAATTGAAAAGGTAGGAGCAGAGTGTGTTAAAGTGACTAAGTGTCCTCAAAGTGTCGGTGCAGTGGTTACGACTAAGTGGCGTTTAAAAGTCTTACAGCTTCTGGAATGAAGCTGTTCCTGAGTCTGTTCGTTTTACACTTAATGCTCCGCAGCCTCCTGCCTGAGAAAAGCGGGACAAAAAGTTAGTGTGGTCCTTCCTGATGCAGGTGGCCCTCTTCCTGCATCTGGAGGTGTAGGTGTCCGTGGTGGTACTGATAACAGTAGAACACAGGAAATAAACACACATGCATTAAGGCTTATGCCTAACATTACTGACACATGATCATTTTCTATTTTCATTTGTGGCATTTAGCTGACGCTGTTATCCAGAGAAACTTACAAGGTTAATCATATTACAGAGAGGCCAATGTAGTGTTAGAAGCCCAGCATAGTAGCACAGCATAGTCACCCAGAACAGGATTCAAACCCCACTCTCCCACATGTGGTGGCAGCTCCCTAGTGTGTAGTGGTGTTCACCACTGGCCAACCACCATTTGATCAATGCATAACAGTGCAACACAGGTCAATGGATTGTTACATCCCTATCTTATTCTCAGACAGATAACACAGTTCCTTATTTCATTACTAACTTTTATATGAACAGCCATGGGAAATACTGGATACACCTGGATACAATCACACATACCCATTAAACACTGTGTGTTCGGGCATTACATGTCCATACACTTAGTTACGCCTAACCACACATTACACCCTGCATTGATTAACTTTAAATGCGGAGGCGCAGAAAGCCTGTGGTTGAGCTTCCCTCTGGACTAACAGCAGGTCCAGTATCCCAAAATGTGAAACTGGGCCAGACCCCACAAGCAGTTCTGCTCGCAGCATTCAGAAAGCAGCTGCTTTATGCAACTCACCAGTTAAAATTGGTATGGTGTGAGCTTACTTCTGCTTCTCTGTTCGTTTCTTTCTCTTAATGCCTTTGGGAAGCACTCAGTGAGGAAAAATGAGGAAAAATAAGTAGAGGAAGGAACTGTGAATGAAACGATTTGAATCAAGGATTTGTCAATATCCCAAATGACTCAGTTTCAACATGAGAGGCCTCAGAGACCACCACTTTACCAACCACTTTAAAAAGTATCTGCACTCTTGGACCATTTTATCAGCTCCAAAGTATGCAGAGAAACTAGAGAAGACGGACTACAGTCCATAACCATAGAACTACAAAGCGCGTCTATATGGTAAGAGTCCCTGCTTTTTTGAACACTTGCTGTCAGTCTAAGAAATTGATTCCATTTTGTGCTTCTCTTGATCCAAGTAATCCCAAACACTTTCAATGAGGTTGAGATCTGTTCTGAGGACCCCAGACGCTACACATTCTTTCCTCACAAATATCTTCTGAAAATGTAACATTCTTAATTACAGTACCATTTGTCACATGGTTTCATTCAATCAAATACAACAGAGTCAATAAATACACACCTGGCTGTCTCAACATAAAACACGATTGCAATTAATACAGTTTTTACCAACTGTTTACACACATTTTCAAAGCTCTGTGTCTATTTTTCAAAACTCCACACACAAAACCCACAATTGCGCACACAAAATGCAAAATGCCTCAAATCTCCAGCAAAATGACACACAACATTCAAAATGTCATAAACACATCTCAAAATCAAGCACTGACCTCACATTGCAAACACTTTTGTCATAATATGACATTTTGGAAACATCATGTTCACACTGTTGTTTAAAATCTAAAGCTCTTCTGTCTTTTATGGGATTCTATGTTTATTTCCGTACAAACTTGCAGAGAGAAGGTAAAATGTACAACACACAGAAGCAGTATTGAAACCAGAAATATTTATTTTTTCCAAATAATTTGCTGCTCTGAATACAATATTTGTACAGAACATAAGAAGAAAAAAAAAAACAACCACCCCATGTAGTTTGAGAGAAACCAAACACATCTATGAAAAAGCTGATTTCAAACAAAATAATTAAACTTTTTCCCAAAAAAATTGTGTGTGTGTGTGTGTGTGTGTGTGTGTGTGTGTGTGTGTGTGGGTGTTGGTTGGGGGGTTGGGTGTGTGTCTACGCTTCATCTCTCCTCCGGGCTGGGTCTGGCCACAGTACTTCATCCACATCGCATGCTATGTCCTCTCTCGCTAAACACCGAGGAAAGAACCTTCTTGCGTGGCGCATCCATCCTTGAATAGAAGCAATGTCAATGTCTCCACATGCTTCCTCCATTGCCTGGAGAAGTGGAATGTGGGCACAGGGATGACGATCATATACTCGCCAGCGCCATGTGGAGAAAAATTCCTCAATCGGATTGAGAAATGGTGAATATGGAGGCAGGTACAGAACCAAGAAATGAGGGTGAGCGACAAACCAGTTCTGGACAAGATGGGCCCGGTGAAAGCTGACATTGTCCCATATGACCACAAATCTTTGCTGATTTGGATTCTGCTGACCTGGAACAAGTATATGATAAATTGCATCCAGAAAAGTTACAATGTGAGCAGTGTTGTAGGGGCCAAGTGTTGCATGGTGATGCAGGACACCATTATTTGTAATGGCAGCACACATTGTAATGTTTCCCCCACGTTGTCCAGGGACATTCACAATGGCCCTTTGTCCAATAACATTTCTCCCTCTTCTTCTGTTTTTTGTCAGATTGAACCCCACCTCATCTATGTAAATGTACTCATGGAGGACATCTCCATTCGCATCCATCTCCAAAATTCTCTGTAAAAGACAAAAGTTTATATATACACACGTGCACAACCCAATAATCTGGCTTGTTAGGTGCAAGTCTAATGTGCTGGAAGTAGTTTCGCATTCATACATACATTCACAAAGTCATGACGCAGGTTCTTTACTCTGTTGCAGTTCCTTTGAAATGGGACCCTGTAGAGCTGCTTCATGCGCAACTGATTATTTTGGAGGATACGCTGAATTGTGGACAAGCTTACTGTATCAATGTTACTGAAAACAGTTGCATCATTTACAATATGGTGTTGGATTTCACGAATTCTAATTGCATTATTCGCCAAAACCAAATTTATGATCGCTGTCTCTTGCTCTTCGCTGAATTTGCGCCCTGGCCCTCCACGATTCCTTTGCCTTTCCACTCTGTAGAAGATTCAGAAACATAGTCAATGTTTGCTGTTACAGTTTTTACCAACTGTTTACACACATTTTCAAAACTCTGTGTCTATTTTTCAAAACTCCACACACAAAACCCACAATTGCGCACACAAAATGCAAAATGCCTCAAATCTCCAGCAAAATGACACACAACATTCAAAATGTCATAAACACATCTCAAAATCAAGCACTGACCTCACATTGCAAACACTTTTGTCATAATATGACATTTTGGAAACATCATGTTCACACTGTTGTTTAAAATCTAAAGCTCTTCTGTCTTTTATGGGATTCTATGTTTATTTCTGTACAAACTTGCAGAGAGAAGGTAAAATGTACAACACACAGAAGCAGTATTGAAACCAGAAATATTTATTTTTTCCAAATAATTTGCTGCTCTGAATACAATATTTGTACAGAACATAAGAAGAAAAAAAAAACAACCACCACATGTAGTTTGAGAGAAACCAAACACATCTATGAAAAAGCTGATTTCAAACAAAATAATTAAACTTTTTCCCAAAAAAATTGTGTGTGTGTGTGTGTGTGTGTGTGTGGGTGTTGGTTGGGGGGTTGGGTGTGTGTCTACGCTTCATCTCTCCTCCGGGCTGGGTCTGGCCACAGTACTTCATCCACATCGCATGCTATGTCCTCTCTCGCTAAACACCGAGGAAAGAACCTTCTTGCGTGGCGCATCCATCCTTGAATAGAAGCAATGTCAATGTCTCCACATGCTTCCTCCATTGCCTGGAGAAGTGGAATGTGGGCACAGGGATGACGATCATATACTCGCCAGCGCCATGTGGAGAAAAATTCCTCAATCGGATTGAGAAATGGTGAATATGGAGGCAGGTACAGAACCAAGAAATGAGGGTGAGCGACAAACCAGTTCTGGACAAGATGGGCCCGGTGAAAGCTGACATTGTCCCATATGACCACAAATCTTTGCTGATTTGGATTCTGCTGACCTGGAACAAGTATATGATAAATTGCCTCCAGAAAAGTTACAATGTGAGCAGTGTTGTAGGGGCCAAGTGTTGCATGGTGATGCAGGACACCATTATTTGTAATGGCAGCACACATTGTAATGTTTCCCCCACGTTGTCCAGGGACATTCACAATGGCCCTTTGTCCAATAACATTTCTCCCTCTTCTTCTGTTTTTTGTCAGATTGAACCCCACCTCATCTATGTAAATGTACTCATGGAGGACATCTCCATTCGCATCCATCTCCAAAATTCTCTGTAAGAGACAAAAGTTTATATATACACACGTGCACAACCCAATAATCTGGCTTGTTAGGTGCAAGTCTAATGTGCTGGAAGTAGTTTCGCATTCATACATACATTCGCAAAGTCATGACGCAGGTTCTTTACTCTGTTGCAGTTCCTTTGAAATGGGACCCTGTAGAGCTGCTTCATGCGCAACTGATTATTTTGGAGGATACGCTGAATTGTGGACAAGCTTACTGTATCAATGTTACTGAAAACAGTTGCATCATTTACAATATGGTGTTGGATTTCACGAATTCTAATTGCATTATTCGCCAAAACCAAATTTATGATCGCTGTCTCTTGCTCTTCGCTGAATTTGCGCCCTCGCCCTCCACGATTCCTTTGCCTTTCCACTCTGTAGAAGATTCAGAAACATAGTCATTGTTTGCTGTTATATAGTCAGAAATGTCTTCGTTAGCTGTACCTTAGTATAGTATGATAACCCACCACACTGACCATTCATGATTCATGAAATGCAGTACAGTAATATACATGATAAGAGCTACAATTGTATGTATTTTACAGTTGTACTGGAATAAATATGTGTATATTAGATAGTTGAATACCTGTTCTCATTTCGGAATGTTCGGATTATGGCTGCCACCGTAAATCGACTTAAGTTTGGCTAGACCCTCAGTCCAGCCTCCCTCATGGTCAACCCATGGTTGATCACATGATCAATTAATGTAGCCCTAATCTCATCTGAGACAGCTCTCCTTGCTTCCCTTCTTTGCCCTCGTCCTCTTCCCTGTCTACCTTGTCCTCTTCCTCCTCTTACTCCCCTTCCAACTACTCCTCCTCGAACCCGAACTCCTTGTGGTCTGCCTCTACCTCCAACTCTCCTGGCTCTCTCTGCATTGTCATTCATTTTTCAAAACAGACATCTTGACACGTGACCTATTTAAGGCAATGATTTGTTGGTGTTCAATTAAGTAATGAGTGTTTGCACATGTGAGGAGTGAGGGTGAAGCATTAGTGATTTAGTGTGGCATTTTGATTGGTTGTGTTTGAAAAAGGAATTCAAGTAACTTCCTGTTTGAATTTTGTGTGTTAGGTAGAAAATTGTGTGTGGAGTTTTGCAAAATGTGTTTTAGGAAATTGAAAACTGAGTCAGACACTGAGAATTAGTGTATGGTTTTGCAGATTTGGTGTGGGGTTATGGTGTTTGAAGAAAATGTTTAGAAAGTTGTGTGACAAGCAAAAATTTTGTGTGTAAGCAGTTGACAAAAACTGTATATAGTCAGAAATGTCTTCCTGCAGTTAGCTGTACCTTAGTATAGTATGATAACCCACCACACTGACCATTCATGATTCATGAAATGCAGTACAGTAATATACATGATAAGAGCTACAATTGTATGTATTTTACAGTTGTACTGGAATAAATATGTGTATATTAGATAGTTGAATACCTGTTCTCATTTCGGAATGTTCGGATTATGGCTGCCACCGTAAATCGACTTAAGTTTGGCTGGACCCTCAGTCCAGCCTCCCTCATGGTCAACCCATGGTTGATCACATGATCAATTAATGTAGCCCTAATCTCATCTGAGACAGCTCTCCTTGCTTCCCTTCTTTGCCCTCGTCCTCTTCCCTGTCTACCTTGTCCTCTTCCTCCTCTTCCTCCCCTTCCAACTACTCCTCCTCGAACCCAAACTCCTTGTGGTCTGCCTCTACCTCCAACTCTCCTGGCTTTCTCTGCATTGTCATTCATTTTTCAAAACAGACATCTTGACATGTGACCTATTTAAGGCAATGATTTGTTGGTGTTCAATTAAGTAATGAGTGTTTGCACATGTGAGGAGTGAGGGTGAAGCATTAGTGATTTAGTGTGGCATTTTGATTGGTTGTGTTTGAAAAAGGAATTCAAGTAACTTCCTGTTTGAATTTTGTGTGTTAGGTAGAAAATTGTGTGTGGAGTTTTGCAAAATGTGTTTTAGGAAATTGAAAACTGAGTCAGACACTGAGAATTAGTGTATGGTTTTGCAGATTTGGTGTGGGGTTATGGTGTTTGAAGAAAATGTTTAGAAAGTTGTGTGACAAGCAAAAATTTTGTGTGTAAGCAGTTGACAAAAACTGTAATGCATTTCTGCATTATTCTCCAAACAAGCCCCTGCTATTTGTGTGTGTATGTGTGTGTGTTTGTGTGTGTGTGTGTGTGTGTATGTGTGTGTGTGTGTGTGTGTGTATGTGTGTGTGTGTGTGTGTGTGTGTGTGTGTGTGTTTGTGTGTGTGTGTGTGTGTGTGTATGTGTGTGTGTGTGTGTGTGTGTGTGTATGTGTGTGTGTGTGTGTGTGTGTGTGTGTGTGTGTGTATGCCAGCTGATTCTAAAAAGAATGTGAAGTAGAATGTGTGGCTGGTCACACCACGAATCACATGAATCACTGTCAGAAAGACGCAGAGGCATTTTGCTTTTGGGTGTTCTCCTTTATGCGCGTAGGCGTGGCATGACATGTAGTCATTAAAAAGTACACTGAAGCATGTGTTTTCCCCGTCATTATATTACTGCAAAACATGGTGGTGTTGTTGGTGCTGCAGGTGCTTTGGAGTGATGGAATGGACCAGGGTTGCCCAAACTTGCTCCTGGTAATCTACCCACCCTGCAGATTTCCATTTGACTTTAGTGATCCATTCCATAGTCCTGATCCACATAATCGGTGCGGTCAAGAGCATGTGAAAATCAGAAGTCGATGTGCCCTACCAAAGCACTTTTGGTTCTCTGCAGAACCTTTCAGTAGGATTGTTCCTGAGATGGAGATTAGGTCCTCTCTATGTTTCCAGGCATTGGTGATGTGCATAACTGTATCGTGAATGGCCCAACTGATTGATGTAGGGACTGTATAAGAAGCTTTGATTGGTATAGGCCAGGGGTGCCCAAGATATTTGCTCTGGAGAGGGCAGTGCTAGTGGTGTTCCAAGGGCCACAAAACAAAACAATAAACAAATAAAGACGAGTGATTTGAGGCTTTTTTAGGACCCTGTTTTATAAAGTTACCCGTTCTTTCTTTAATGTATTCCGAGCCATCTTAAAAGGATACTCATAGTATAAAAATATGCCTGTTCTCTCAATGGGGCAGGGTTAGGTAACTTGCTGGAAGTCCAAATCAAATATCTCCAGGGGCCAAATTTGGGCTGCCTTGGTCGAGAGGTCTTGTTTTCTTCCTGCTGCTTGCAGCAACCGTTGCTGCTGTCTTAAAAGTAGACTGGCAAACAAACACCGGTACAAAATGTCCACAGAATAAGCATGGTACTACACCGCTGAGCTACAACAGCAATACACAGACTGGGGACCATGCTGTTTCTAATAAGCCTTGTGATTCAAAGTATGCTTTTACACCAAATGGGTCAACAGTTTTTAAACCACTGGCAAGACTGCCAACTTCAAAGGCTTAAAGAACCATTTCAGTAAATTAGACGTGCAAGTGTGAAAGTCCTTAAAGTTCCTAGAACCTCACCATTCAATTTAACACTCTACACCATTTAAAGGTTTCCCAAAAACAAAAAAAACTCTTCTAATAGAAGACTCCTTTACGAACCTTTATTTGTAGTGTAGGCCTGGATGTCCCTCTGGCATGGTGCTCTTGAGAGGCAAAAAGGTGAAGAAGAAACTGAAAGTGAAGAACTTTTGTGGGAAACATTGCGTTTCTTAAAAGGTAGGAGAAGTGCAGTTACATAACATTGCCTTAGAGGTTGACAATGATTCTTAATAGATATCCATTTGATTGCAGGTCCTGCTGGCTGCACTTTTAATAGGGGAATGTTTGGGGTGGAGAATCTGAGGCAGCGTGCCAGAACACTTAAAAAGCTTCTGGTTAACTAGCCTGAAATGACAGACAGCTACTGCGGCTTTGAGTGACTCCAGCTGTGAACATATAGTCACACAAGTCACAGCAGTTAGTCATAAAGTTGATGTTCAAATTGATGAGGATGACTTGGCAGCAGCACTTAGTGAGATCAATGATCGACACACACACACACACACACACACACACACACGATAAGACATTTGTTGGAAGAACATGTCATTAAAAAGTTGAAAGCTTAATGATACACTGTGCAATGAAATGAGACCTGTCAGGTAGGATTGGTGCAGGTTCTTGTTTTCCTGTATTGAGAACATAATTCATCCATTTGTAATGAGTGTTCTCAATAACATAAAACCTGGTGTCAGAGAAGCAGACGAAATGCCACTAATGAGCTAGTAATGTACAACTTCTACAGGAGATCCCAAAAAACTGACGCTGTAACATCCAAACTTTAGTTACAATGGAGTTAGCCTCAAGGATTTAAATATGAAGATCAATTCTTAAGGTACATAACTCCACAAATGTATTCATATAAAACATGAATGAATAAGTTTAGTATCTTTTAAATAATGATTTAAAGTTTTTAGGTCAAAGGTTCCAAAATGAACTAATATATACAGTGGTTGGACAATAAAAACTGAAACACCTGGTTTTAGACCACAATCATTTATTAGTATGGTGTAGGGCCTCCTTTTGCGGCCAATACAGCGTCATTTGGGCAGCCGTGGTTTTATGTTTTTTGGATACAATCCGGGTTAGCACCCGAACATCCCTTTCAGACAGCTTCCTCTTGCGTCCACAGTTAATCCTGTTGGATGTGGTTCGTCCTTCTTGGTGGTGTGCTGACATTACCCTGGATACCGTGGCTCTTGATACATCACAAAGACTTGCTGTCTTGGTCACAGATGCCTTGGTTACAATTTGTTCTTTTTTGAACTCTGGTATGTCACCCATAATGTTGTGTGCATTGCAGTATTTTGAGCAGAACTGTGCTCTTACCTGCTAACTGAACCTTCACACTCTGCTCTTACTGGTGCAATGTGCAATTAATGAAGATTGGCCACCAGGCTGGTCCAATTTAGCCATGAGACCTCCCACACTAAAATGACAGGTGTTTCAGTTTCATTGTCCAACCTCCGTATCTACTGACTGTAGCATGCTAACCCAGCTAGCAGGAAATGTTCCCACAACTTTGGCTAACATTACCTGCAAGTTTTAGTAAAGTTTAAAAGAAAGTTTTAACCTAATGTTCAAAGAACTTTTTAAAGATATTTATAATTGTATAGTTATTTTATATGTATTATTATAATATTGTTCCTATAGGATTAAATGCTGACTAAGATATAGAAATTTTACTTAAATGTTCCGAGGATGTTTCGAGGATGTTGTCAAGGCCACATATGATGTTACAAGTTAGATTTGACAAAAATCAGTGTCACAGGCATCAGATCGCTTATTGATAACCAGTTGTCAGAAACATAAAATGGTTTAGATGCCTGGTTCCTATCACCACCACTGTGAACATTTCTGAACTGAACATTCAATTTTACATTAACCTGCTAAAGTAAAGTACCTATTAGTAAAATTAGTTATTTTATATTCAGTAATAATGTTTCATAGTGCAGTTAAATATTACAAACTAATACTACTAATAGGTACTTTACTTTTGCACTCTTAGACCTTCCAGAGGGAACTCTCTCAGGTTTATTCAGCCTTTTATACGTCCTCCCATTGTTGTTGCACAGGAATTCCGGACACACCTGCGTGACGAGGCTGTACTAGCATACATTCAGGACTGTACAAATCTCAGCAGCTCGTGCAGCTCCCACTGTCATTCAAGGGGTTGCCAGTAACTCTGGAAAAAGAACATAATAGACATACTATTACAACACAAAGCCAACAGATGTGGGCGCTTAAGAGTTTCCCTTTTTTTAATGTGTTTTGATAGCATGCTATTTTTAAGATGCCGATGCTTTTGAACTATCCCGGTTACGCTATGATCCAACAAATCTCCCTGCAGACATGTCAGTATCCATCTGTGTCCAAACACTGCTTTGAAGATGGCTACCTATACTGTTTCTATTCTGTTCTTGTGAGTTTCCGCTTGTGGTAACATTCACTTGTGTTGAGCTGAAATGATTTGTTGAGCTTGAGTTTATCACAAGCTTATTTTCACAAAGTTGTTTTTCAGAGCTGTAGCGCAATGTTCTGTAACGCAATGACAGAATACTTAAATGGTAGTTGAGTGAAAAATCAATTGTATACAAATATCAACATTTGGTTGTTAAACCTGTGGCGCCACTCGGAATATTGTTCCCGCTGTTAATCTCTTGTGTGGGCCATGTGCCTCACCTCATTTCCCCTAGCAGAACTAAACATTAAAACGTCCCAACATTTTTACAACCCTACTCTTTATTTTAGTAAAGCTCCACAAATCCGACTCAGATTGCTGTTTCTCAGACATGTTGGCTGTGCAAGTAAACCTAGAACTGGTTCTAGAACAGATAGAATATTTAAAACCCCTGATAAAATCTTCCCTGTAGAACTTAGAGTTCTGTATAACCCATACATCTAGAATAAGTTAATTATGAATCAGAACTCATTTACCTTTACTATGTATCAGATCATTTTGTCAGTCAGGTATACTCTCTCTGACTGTGAAATCTGATATTTTCACCATAATTAACCTAAAAATTGCATTTTAATCAGAATAACTTCTGTTTATGCAGTACAGTGTACATATTTAGAACCTACTTCTGGATATCACAAGATATATATTGCTAGTGTAGGAGCCAAATGCCTCCTAATAGCGTTAGGCAGAGTTCATTGTTTTAATTCACTTAAATGCATTATTTTAGAATGGGTAATTTGGTATGTGGACAGCAATAGATATTTGTAAGGTGGATAGATATTTGTAATACCTGTGCCCGCCTAACTATTGAAATTCGGGTGATAGAATCCCCGTATGTATAGATTCAAATATATTTGGGGAGTGGGCGGGGCTTACGGGACTACGGAGCCGCACGGTTTTTCTGGCCGTGGACTTTTTCATTTGGAGATTAATGTACACCGCTTCAATTGTGAACCTGTTTAATTTGGAATATGTTGTTCAGCGCCTGAAATACGGTAAATAAAGAGAAGAATTTCAACGAAAATGCATGTGGTTTGGTAGATTGGCTACCAGCATGGGACACGCGTCAGTCACGCGGCTCCGCCATAGTTTCGGTTGGGAAAACCAGTTACAGCTAGTTTGTGATAAATTAGGGTCAATTATTTTAATATGAAGTATTGAGTCATGTTGTCCCACACTGATAAAAAAATACTACTAGAACTTTACATCATCAGAGGTGAAATTAAAGCAAGTGCGTTATTGCTTCAAACGTGAGAATTAAAGCTGCGTTAAAGTGTCCTCGTTATAATGGAATGTTTTTTAATTGCCCAAATGTTGCGACAACAAGACTCTCAGTTCAGTACAGAGAATTAAACTGTAATGTGTAGCATCCACATGTCTGCCTGATGCAGGTGCATAAAAAAAGAGGAGACCAATTCTGGATTCGGGGAAGTCCATTTCTGCCACTGGTAAAAACATACAATATAGCCATTTAGTAATATGATAATGATAATGAAAAACTCCCATGATTATGACTTAGCATCTTATAATAGTGACTTCAATTCTCATTATTGAGAGAGATTTTAAGATACGAGCCATTATTATGGAAACTGTTATGACCTCACTATTATGACTTATTAAATGACAATGCATTCTACACATGTTCTGCATCAACCTGCATAAGTCAAATGCGTTATGATAATACCTGACAGTGCTTCACATTAATGTCACTCTGTGACCTTGCTTTTTTGCAACCTTGAAAAGAGCTCTGATTTGTCTAAATGGTTATGTGCCGACCCCAGAGTCAGATCTCTGTGTGTTGTTTTACATAGTCAAAATACATTAAGTGTGTACATTTGAAGTGTATATGTGGAGTGGAAGTATATCAAACAACACAAGTGTCTGAATGTTTGTTTCCCCTCATTGTGTGTGTGTATGTGTATACACACATATATATATATATATATATATATATATATATATATATATATAGATATATATATCTATATATATATATTAGAGAGAGAGAGAGGCTGCGAGACGGGAGAGAGAGAGAGAGAGAGAGAGGACGTCATTAGATCAGATAGCATAGAGATAGATAGAGAGAGAGAGAGAGAGAGAGAGAGAGAGAGAGAGAGAGAGACTTCAGGAGCTTATACAATACAGGCCATATACAATATAAACCATCATACGGGTTCCTGGTTATAAATATTGCTAATTGGTTTTGCCGAGCGTTTCTGTAACGTAGCATCTATTGTTCATTTGTTTGCAGCGTTTTGTGGGAATCTGGCATTGCTCGAGTTTGCGTGAGGACTGTATACACATTTAATCTCACGCCGTATTCACTGCTTTCACCTGCTACCACAATGACCCTTTTGTTTACGGCAGCGTGGAGGCTCGCTTAGGTTAGGCCTTCCTAAAGTCACTTGCCTGTTCCAAGTGTGTAACAATGCACTCCCTCCTCCTGCGTCTGTTTCCTCCTGATGGATGTGGAGGGAGTCTCCCACCTGGGTCACAGGGCCCCGAGGTCCTGCAGGGCCAAAAGAACCCGGCCCCTCGTCTCAGTGTGCTGTGGCTGCAGGGAAAGGCGGGCAGGAGGCATCAGAGGAAGAGAAAGAAAGCCAGGGAGGAACAGTAGGAGAAAGAGAAGGAGGGAGGGGGGGAGGTGGGGGTAGAGCTTCTGTCTTTACTGGCCTGCTCAGGTTTCTACCCGTTTACATGGGTCACTGCGCAGCTTTTCACTTTTTTCTTTGCCTCGGCGCTCACATAAACACACACACACACACACACACACACACACACACACACACACAAACACTATCACACACACACACTTTCACTCACACTATCACACACGCATAAATCTGCCTGTAACTGACAAATAAACATATGTCACAGCCCTATATAGCCCTTGTTAACGCTGTGCGTCAGGCAGTGAAAGGCAGCTTAAAATAATAGCCTGGTCTGCATTCATATGCAGTGAATGTGCTGAAACATGTCACATCCATGTTTATATAGCATTCACATGTGGAAAAAACACAGTGTTGAATGGGGCCTCCTTCCACAACTATTTACCCTACTCTCACACTCAGTCCTGGTGGTCTCCACACCCTCCTTACTTTACCCGTCCTCGTTCACCCCTGCTTCACTCCAGCCTCCCTGACCTGTATCCTGTGTAAGTGTTGAATCTCTCTCTACCTCCCTCCCTCGCTCTCTTTTCCTCTTCCTCTGGCCGTGTGCCAGTCTGAAACACTCTGTTCCATGCTGGTGCATTAAAGCAACATTATGTAACAGTTTTACCCTAAAACAGCAGCTTGCAAATCACTCTAATGGTACACTGACTCAGAATAGGGAGAATGGCGTCTCTGTCATTGCCACTCTGGGCCTGGAATGCATGCTATAGTGCTATGTAACTTTAGAGGAGCAGGCACGAGACCTCTCGTGAGAACTGCGTAGCACTTTATAGCATCCCCAACAACTATGATCTTCAGCTAGCTGCATGCAGAAGAGAGGAAAGGAAAAGGTGAGAGGGACCAAGTAAGAGTCTGGAGGAGAGTAAAGAGGCTGGTTTTTATCTGTGGGGGAGAGCTAAAAGAGATAAAGGAGTATAATGGGCTAATGGGACAACAACGACTGAAATCTGACATTAGAGTGTGCATCCCTGCCGATGTTATTTATAAAAGAGTGTGATGTAAGCTGTGCTCATATGGGCGTCATCCCTGTCTCACTGGGTTTTACAGTTTTCTAGTTGCCAAAAGTCGTCTAACCTCAGTCCTGTAATTCCTCACATTCTGAAAGGTTTGGTCAGCCTTTGTCAGTCTCACAGCAAATAAGGCTTGAAAGTTTGCAGCTCCTGTAATAAATACGTCGTAAGTCGTGGTTCTTTCTCTCTCTTTGTCTTTGTCCATGTGGCTGTCCACAGGCATATGGAGACTAGAGTTTACAACTGTGTTCTTGGTTATTATACACAGAAAAATACATAGCTTAGCTTAGAACTGCATCAGAGCTGTCAGAGATCAGTTTTTACATATCTCTCAAATAGTCTAAATCTTAAATACTAATAAACTGGATGGCTGTTTTGGGTTCTCTTATTGAAAACAAGACAGTTCCCCATGGGTCCTTTAGTAAAAACAAAAACTCTGAATAGAACCATAAACACTCAGTGAATGCCTTTTATGCCTAAAGAACCAATATGTAAGATGACACAATCTGTCAAATCCATACTCCACACAGTCTCTTCTCTTCCTTCTTCACTCCTTCCCCTGTTTACCTACCAGTCTAAAAGAAATGTAGCAATTCTGCATTAAATTTCACCACCTTACTTATAAAGAGCGTCTCCAGCAGTGGAAAGCACTGCACATGCTAACTCTTGTTTTGCTGCTGTTTTTTGTGACTTGTTTTCTTTGTTGACATACGCATTTAATGATGATCAGATTTGCATCAGATTTGCATGCTTGTTTGCTTATACAGAATGTTAATGTGAATGTAAATGTAATTTATTTTATTAAATCCAAAAATGTTGTAATAAAACATGTAATTATTGTTATAATTGAGCAGAGTAGCAGAATGAAAGTAATGCCGGTCAGCATCTAAGGGTTAAGTCTGCTCGTTCCCATTCACTCTTAAAGTGTTTGTGTTTAGACTGACTCGAGTGCAGCGTTCACACAAACAGTGGGGTGCGCTGGGAGCTATAACGCTGGGTCTGGACAGCAGGGGGGCTATGATGAACCAGCCGCCACAGACAGGGCCCCTCTTGTGCTCTTTCAGAGTCAGACAGCGCAAAGCAGTGACCTGGAAAGCAGGCGGAGAGCTCAGCGTAACTCAAGGCCCGGGTTCAGCTTACCTGCCCGAGCAGCAGCAGGAGCCCAGCAGAGTGCACTCTCCACCGGGTTAGATTGCCCATTGAGATAAGGCCCAAATACCATATGGGAGTTGTTAAGCAATACTGCTACAACACACGGCAGAGATAACGCACCGTCTACAGTCTCCACAGTCCGGAGGGGAATGTCAGCTTGGTTTGTTAGGCAGCATAGAACATTTTTATTCAGCTCTTTCACACAAACAAGAAAGGGGATTCTTTATTGGTTTGATTTTTGATATGACTTTTCAATAAGCCAGATAAAATGCAACCTATGCTATTTCTGATCATGGCCATTCAATGCCCTATTAGGTAGCATCCAACCCTCAGAATGATTCTGTATGTTAGAATGAATGAGGCATTAAAGATAACTGATCTGATATGTCATTACCTTTCTTAAAAAAGGCCATTACAAAAGGACTGTCCATGGTGGCTCAGTGTCCAAATCAGCCGCTTAAACTGCTCATAGAAAACAGCTTAGCCCTGTGAAGATTTGTTAATAAGATACACAGTTGAGTCACATTATTATGACAACTTCCTACTTACGACGGCAGCAGCTCATCGCTCATGCAGGAAGTCACGTTTTGGGTATGAATCCATCTTTACAGATCACGTACCCCCATACATGCTGATTGTCTTACCTGGGGCAGCTAGGATCTTCCAGCAAGACAATGTGACATGGCACATGGCTAGAAATGTCTAACAGTGGTTGGAGGAGCCTGACCAAGACAAGTACTACGCTGGCCCCCTAATTCCCAGACATGAACCCAATTGAGCATCGGTGGGACCACCTTGATTGTCGTGTTCGCATTATAGACCCTGACCCACACCCTCCAGCAACCTACCAGGACCTTACTGAGTCACTCCCAGCCCGTCTTGATGCTGTCCGTACTGCACACGGCAGTTGCTCTGGATATTAGCATAATAATAACAATAATATAAGAATGTGGTTCGACTGTGTATTAGCTAATAACTCATGTACATACATTGGATACACTCAAGTTCTGAGCATGAAATGATATAAATAATTAAATTTTTGTAAATAAAGGGTTAAATAGTTAAAAACATTGAACGAACACCTTTGGCTCCTAAACAGCTGAAAAGGGGTCTTAAAGACTCATTTACACCCCTGCTTTAAAATGTGTAACAATGCCGCCATCATGCATGTCCATGCTGACAGGACAGCTACTGTTTAGACTGATTAACTTTGCAAACGCACTGATAGCACCCCTAGTAAACACCATTATGGTCCCGCATGATCTTACTCGCAAACACAGATCACATTCCCAGTGATGTTCCTCATAGGAGGGGTTTGGGTTGTACTGGGAGCGGTTTTGGTTTTTGTGTCTTGGGGAGACTGGATGTGTTTACCCTGCTGCGACGTGTGGTTTAGATGCATCTCAGACCACATTCTGAAGTGGTTTAAGTGATCGCATTTGTATCTATTTTAAATCGTGGGTTGCTTGTGCTTTTATGTGGCTTGGCCTTATTCAGATGTAATCCTGATATACGAGACACATGAAGTGACGGGGTGTAAAGGCGGTTTAATACTGTCACAGCTATTAATGTGAGTGTTAATATTGTTATTTCATAAATCAGCTTAGTTGATCAAGTCACTTACTGCTGACAAAGAAAACATGCTATAAACAAGGAATAAAAAGTTTCAACAAGTGAAAATAGATTAACACATCCACTTAAATAAAGGGCATGCATGAGATGTCTCATTTAGTGGGAGTCACTGTGGTTAGAACCCATGAGTGTCTGAATGACTAATTAAGTGGTAGCGTTAGTGGTCAGGGTGAAAACTGGAAACATAAAAAAAAACTTCAGTATGAAAGAAGTGTTGTGCAACTGACTATGAATACACTCTGCTGGAGTTCTGTGTGTTTTACAGACTGATGAAGAAAAAACACATTTTAAAAAAGGATCACACAAGTTCCAATTAAGCTTTCTGTTCACCAGTTTCCCCATTCCACCTTAAATAGAGCCGTTACATTCTAGTGCATCAGGTTGGAATGTTACTGCTCCACCACTTAAGGTGGAGCAGGAAAATGTAAACAAAAAGGTGGTGAGCAGGAGGCTTAATTCAGCTTCATATTTACATAACTAATTGGAGTCCAGACACTGAAGGATAGATTTATAAAGGCATGTTGTGTCAGAATAAAGCTGGATTTTGGGGTAAAGCAGATTTGGAAGTTGGAATGGTGAAACAATAAGATCACAATGACCAGAATGATTCTGTTTTACTGTCGAGTCCAACTGCCTTTATTAAAGATTTTAATCCCTTAGGGGGGAAATTTACTCTCCGCATTTAACCCATCCATGAAGTGAAACACCCACATACACACTCACTAGTGAACACACACTAGGGGGCATTGAGCACACTTACCCGGAGCAGTGGGCAGCCCTATCCACAGCACTCGCAGAGCAGTTGTGGGTTAGGTGCCTTGCTCAAGGGCACCTCAGTCGTTACTATCAGTTCAGGAAATTGAACCGGCGACCCTCCAGTCACAAGGCTGGTTCTCTAACCTCCAGCCCACGACTGCCCAAAGATTCGACTGAGCCAGCCAGGAGGTAAATAATTCTTGTTTTTTATAATTTTCACTAATACATGCAGTCTTCTTGCAGAATGTCTTGCCACTATGTTTAGCTGACATCAAGCCATGCCCGCTAGATGGCATTTTTTTGTGCACAATTTATTTATTTATTAATAAATTGGGCAATAATAAAATATTAAATGTAAAATGTGCCATAGCTTTGGCAAAAAAACGTCAAATTATATGCTTTATTTTTTATTTGCTGAATTTCATAATACAGAAATTATGCATTAAGATTATGCAGAAGCGGTGTTCTCTGTACAGGATGGAAATCACCTCAATTTCATTGAACTTCTGTTCCCCAAACCTTCACCTACAACTGTTTCTACAGTCTACAATCAGTCATTTTTATATGATCAGTTTGAATCTGTAGGTCAAGCATCTGTACTGCAGCTTATTTACTCAGCAGCTATAACTATCATAAATGTGCTTTCATAGCAGCCTTCATATTCCCATAACAATATGTTGAACCTTCAGTGGTAACGGTGGGAATAGTGTTTGGTCATTTTTCCGTAAACAGCTAGTCCCTGCTGATTCTCATTCTAGACTTTTACAGGCTCTCAGTGCGGTAGGCCGATGGGATGGTTTAGGTACATGGAAATGGATGTAATCACTTTGTGAGAATGTGCAGACTCTGGCGTGTACAAGAGAAAAGGTCAGCAAACGTAATTGTCAAAAGTCAAACTAATTCTATAGATTGTACAGCATCTGAGCACTAAATCATTGCTGAAGGTCTACCTTTCCAAAACCGAGCACTAACGCTGACATCTACTTTCTTCAGCTAATAGCCAAAAGTGAAACAAGATGAGCCTGTTGGGAAAAAGCAGGAGGTGGCCTTTAGGGAGAGGACACAATTTTGCAAGGTCAGGATGAAAGCATCAACAACAGTTCAACAGCAGTTCAATGGAAATGCAAGTTCTATAGGCCAGGTTTTCCTAAACCAAAACAACGCCTGTCAAAGTTCATTTTGCTATGCTTTGTATGTACTATAGGGGTACAACACAGCTGTGATAGTGATACAGCTGCTGATGTGATGGTTTGTTTTAGGGAATCATTAGGTGAGCATGTGTCCAGGTGTGCGTAGGAGACAAGATCAGCAAAACTTAAAGGTCAGAGCTCAAGCTACAAAGGATGTCATGTCAAAGCGTATATAAATTCTGTTACTCAGAGGATGATGGAAAAATGATGTAGTAAATGGTTGAACGTGTGCGGAGGGGTGGGGTATTTTTCCTTTCCTATATCGTTTTTGTTCAGTACTTGGTTTATAATGGTTTAAAACGGTGTTAGTGTGCAGGTTAATCTTGGTCACATTAAAGAATATAATGTGCAGTTCAGTAAAAATGCCTTACAAACCTTACCATCTGGTAGCTTGTAGCCGCTTAGATTAAGCCCTTTGCCTTTTTCTCTGAAGCCATTTTGCCTAAGGTCATTTTACACAACCTGTTTTGCCTGACCAACGAGATCTGAGACATTTTTTAATCATCTTTTCCCCGAGACTGAAATCCCTTTTCAGCCCGATGCTGTGGTGTCATCGTACCACAGGGGCATCTTTTAGTGCAGGGGTAATATCTGTTTGCAGAAAAGCGTATGCTCATTTAGCTCTGCTGAGTTTCCAGAACACACTCATGTACAACACAAGATTGTAAATTGGACTGTTATATTGCATAAAGCAGTGTTGAAAGTTCTGTTATGTTCACACGGGAGAATATTGTTATCTTGCTTTAGCCTAGTTACAGTTTACTGTAAGTTTGTACACGGTATGTTTATAGTGTTAAGTTTAAAAAATTAACAAAGCCTGTAGCCGATTGCAGCAGGCATTTCTAGATAAGTGTCGAACTCTGCCGCCCCAAACGATTCTGACTCCCTTTGGCATATAAGCATGCCGTCCAGGCATATGGTAACTAGAATATATTCAAGGTATGTCTGTTGTTTCTCTTATAAATTTCTTTTACTTCAACATTAAAAAGCTATTTATAAAAAGAAACTACAGAAATAACCCACACAACATAGCAGCTATATTCCTGAGTGACGTGGGTGCATATGAAGAGCATTTGGAATTTTGGACAACACTCCGGCCTTCAACTACCCCTGTTTTATAGTTGCAGTAAGTCATAACACTAAACCAAATTGACAAATTTGTACAATCATGATGAAGACTTAGAAGCAGTTGAAGCAGTTTTAGAACATTTTTGGTGATGAATTTCTAAAAAAAAAAAAAAAAAAGGGTGACTATTGGCTTGTTTGTTAGCAACAGTTTGAAGCTAAAGAAGCAAAATGTGGACATCAGATATGTCTTGACTGGTTAACTACATGTGCTCTAAATGGAAAATATGGTATAGATATTTATTTTCACTGAAGCCATTTACAATGAGGTGTTATAGAGCTGGATTATGTGCCACACTGTCATTAAGTGAATCTGATTGGCAGCAGTCATCTTCAGTGATGAGTCCTGCTTTTGTCTTGGAGGAGACGACCAATGAATCTGTGTGGTCAGAGAAAATGTCCATGCCTGGTGTCACTCCAACCCCACCCCTACCGTAAATTCTGGATTATTACAGGACACCATTAGGAAACTCTACTACACCATGCCAAAACGTGTGGCATGCTACACTAGCAAACATGGCGGCCCAAGGCCATATATATGTATATATACACTCATATATAACTAAAAAGGTAGTTAGGCATTGTTCCAAGAACTGACTTTTACACTACAGCTTCTCATGAAGCTTAACAAGATTTTATTACATCTTCAATAAGTTTGTCTGCCAGGGAAGAACACATTTGTGGGCAGAGCTTGGATAGGTCACTTGGCCAAAGGTGAGGGATTAAAACAACATGTTGAGGGAAAGCATGTGGCCCTTTAGGGAGCAGACACAATTCTGCAAGGTCACGATGAAGGCATCAGTTCAGGAAGGTTCTCACGCGTACATGTTAACTCATGCTGACTTAGACAGTTGCACAAACATATGCAGACATGCACCACATACACCTCCTTTGGGTTTGCACTAATCAGCCCTCCCATCGTCAGTGACATGTTATCCCTGAGTAAAGGCAGTGCATTAGTCCTACATGCTTATGACTCTTTTACAGGTTAAAGCAAAACAACAAACATCATCAGAGAGATGCAGCACTAGCGGCGATTAGGAAGAGTGATTCACATTTTCCAGAACCCACTTACAGTGAGATGACACCTGTTTCATCAGCTCTGTTGTTCTCTTTCTTGACTGCTGAGGTGTATAGGTTTAGGGTTTGGCTTAGGCTGAAATATTCTGATTAAATATGCGTATTAAACTGTCACTGTCAGATTGAAACCTTCTTTTTCTATTGTGATATTGCTAGATTTCACATCCTACATACTAATAAGGAGTTACCTGTAGGAAATTGTAAGGTTTTGTTTTGATGGTGACAATATACAATACTGCACAACAGTCAGAGACCACTCTGGATATCCAAATTTTCCAAACAGACACTAAATCCAATTTACGTATATTTCTGAAAGGTTGTAAGACACTCTACTCAAAGGACAATACATGAAAATACTGCAGAGAACACTGGCTGCTATTAACAGTACAACAACTGTAAGGCCTGGAAGACCACCAAAACTGTCCCCTTCAGATAAAAAGTACCTAAAGTGAATAATCAAGTTCCATTACTTCCTGATCTGAAATCCATAAATACTGAGCTCCCTCCATCAAAGTTTTCAGTTTGTTAAACTAATACACTCGCACTAGACTTTTTCTAAGATGCCAGTTTGTACAGTCCTGTATTTATGAGCCCACATACTGACAGTGATGCAGTGAACCTGTGCATAAGTGTGTGTGTATGTGTGTGTGTGTGCGTATGTGTGTGTGTGCGTATGTGTGTGTGTGTGTGTGTGTGTGTGTGTGTGTGTGTGTGTGTGGGTGCACATTTGTGGGCAGGTTAGTCTTTACCTGGACATGACAAGACAGTGGGAGTTGAGTAATGTGAGTTGAGGATCAAGGGTATCTCCTAACTTGCTGTGGTCGAATTTTTCCTGGAGCTACTCAAACCACCATACAGGGGCTTTTCTGCAAGCTTCAGGTTTCAGCCTACATCAAAGTTAAGCTGTATTATGCACAAAGTTGCACCAGCATTTGGAAAATGCCAGGATTTCATTCCATGTTCTCTCTCTGCCCTGAGGCATTGTAGGGTCCACAGGGTATCAAAATCAACCTCTGTGAGCCCTTATTTGAGACAGAATGGTGGTTAACCCCTGTGTGTTGAAGGTAAGTAAGCCTGTCATCCATGTGACATGTAAAATGGATTTGAGAAGCCTCCCTCCCTGGCCTACCTTTGCTCTCGGCAATTTCACGTTCAGACATCATTCTACGCCAAGCTGGTTTCTGGTAACTTGATACAGCAGTGCCTGACCCAAGGGTGAGGGTGTCACAGACGTCCATGGCCTTTGTATTTGGAAGGCAAACATGTGCTAGCTTCCAGAGAAGCAAGCTAATTATAAGGTGCAATAGTGTGTAATTCCTCCACGAGCATGAATAACAGCTGCGATTAGATTTGGCATGGACTGGACAAGTTTCTGGATGTAGGCCACATCAATGTTTAGCCACTCTTGCATTAAAGAATTGCGCACTTGGGCCAGATTTGGTGGATGCCTTCCCTGGCACAGTTCTGAGGAGAGTTTCCTGTAGACTGGAATTTTTTGCCACTGGATGCAGACCAGTATGACTGTACACTTCCATGCACCTGCAAATTCAGCTAATTCCTTCACACTATGGTGTTGGGCACCCCCAATTGCAGTCACTCCTTTTAGCCAATCATTAACATCTGCTTTGGACCCATTTCCACACATTCACTGCACTGTACCACCTCTTCTCAATCTATGAATCCCATCACACACCCGCAGGAATGCATAGCCATATTATCCTCATGCAGCACCATCTGCAGGAGCCTGAAGTGTGTTAGAATGCCCAAGGTGTGAGGTATGTTAGTGCGAGTTGTGCTGGTGTGAGTGGATCAGATACAGGAGTGCTGCTGGAGTGTTTAAACACTGTGTCCGCTTTATTAGACACGCCTACTTTTTTGGTTAACCTTGTAGATGCAAATTCAGAGATGATATCTCATCTGTTGCTGCACAGTTCATATCGGTCATCCTCTAGTCCATCATCAGTGATCACAGGACGCCGCCCACAGGATGCTGTTTGCTGGATGTATTTGGTCAGTGGACTATGTTAAAACTCAGGTCTTTGAAAACTGATCCACTCTCACCAGCACAACATACATTAACACACCGCCAGCACGTCAGTGTCACAGTGTCTAATTGTATAACTACATCTATGGGTGTGCCTCTATAAGTGGACTACCACTTTAACTCTTCCATTCTTCCTAAAAAGCAGCATGTTCTCCCAATAAAAGGCACCACGAGGAGCCACTGACATGATGTTCCCTTCAAAGAGACACTAACGATAATCTAATTATCATCTAAAATGGATAAAGGGGATCCTACCTCTGAGGTGATTAGATATACGATAATCCAGTTGCATAAGAAAGGGGGAAGTTGAAGGATAATAAGTGAAAAGGGACTTTCCAAAGCTGAAGTTCAGAGAAGGCATAAAAGATGCAAAGAAAATGAGATTCCTGTAAAACCATGCATGAGCCTGGAAGACCAGCAAAACCATCGCTATAAGATAAACAACACCGAAAGCTTTCATCTTTCACCTCCACTCTCGCTTCAAATATAAAAAACATCCACATTTCCTGAAAACAGGAAACAGAATAAATGCAGTAGGACATCAGCATCTGAGGTGTGTGGTAGGGATATATGGATTATATTTGAATACATATGTTGGATAAATTCATGGACAAATTTGTAATTGAGTTTACTTGAATCATGATAAGCTGAAACTGAAACCAATTAAAAAGCAAAGACTGAATGTTGAAGGTGTGCAAAAGTATTTCTGCAGTGGAAGATTTAAATACTGTGAAGTGTGATATTATGCTTCTATTGTTGAGGCTTCCCTGTCATTCTGATGCTGAAAGAGAGCAGGACAAAAAATGATAAACACTGGCAGCTAAGCTCTGGTCCTTTCCTTCTCTTCTGTGACCCGGGAACCAATTTTGTGATGTCATGTTACTTACTTTCTGAAATCCAGAGGAGACGAGAGTTAAATTTTGGTGTGTGGTATTTGGGTTATTTGGTCTCTATATGCTCACTATGATTTACAGTTTGTACTCGGGAGCAACTTAAATGCTGGTTAGATCTGACTCTCTGCAGCAGCTGTGACTGGATACAGGAGTATAAAGGGGCGTGCTTTAATGTGAGCACTGTAATAGGCTCACTTCATCACTAATCAATATCAGATGTAATGACCATGAAAGGAACTGACTGTCTCATTTCCCACTTTCTGCTTGTTCTCACCACTCCACCTGCTCTTTACCCCTCCTGTCTTCATCTACGTTCTTCTGGAGCAGGACAGGAGCAGTAGCAGAATTTCTGGATGCAGCCAAAGTGCTCTTCCACATGCTGCATGTAATTACACATTTAATAAGCTAGAATGTATCCTAAACATGGCACGTTTCATGGTCATTTTAGGACACAGTATCAGTTTATTTGCTGAGTTTAGCACATTGATGCTGTCAAAAAAAACATATCTCCATTTTTTGCTTTTAACATTGTGTGATTATTCATAAATGAATAGACTGGTAAAAAACATGTCCCAAAACTGCTTGATACAAACATTTGAATTAATTTCTATTATATTTATATTCATTTCTTTTAATGATAATATTAATATTTAGATTAGCTTATATTTATATTTATATTTATATTTATATTTATATTTATATTTATATTTATATTTATATATTAATTCATATTTATAAGAAGTTAAGAATGATTTTGGCATCTGCTGTAACATTAACATTTTGTAGATACTTTTGCTTTTCTGCATTCAAAGACAATATGTTCTATCAGACTGTGGGTCCAGCTATCTCTTTTATGCTGTGATGTGCTGGGGAGGAAGCATTAAGAAGAGAGATGAGATGCGGCTGGACAAGCTGGTCAGGTGAGAAGGGTTAATTGTTGGTGTGGAGCTGGACTCTGTGGTGAAGGTGGCGGAGAGGAGGACACTGCACAAACTGCTGTCTATTACGAATAACGATGGACACCCACTGCACACCATCATCATGGACAAAAGGAGCAAATTCAGTGGCAGGCTGCTGTCACAGAGCTGCTCCACAGACAGACTCAGGAGATTCTTTGTCCCGAGAGCCATCATGCTCTTTGACTCTTCCCGGTGGGGCAGTTATATCTGTATTCCTTGTATATCTATCTATCTATCTATCTATCTATCTATCTATCTATCTATCTATCTAGCTATCTATCATCTATCTATCTATCTATCTATCTATCTATCTATATTGGGGAATTTTTTTTAAATATTGTTTTTTTCCCCCAATATATTAAATTTAGCACATGGACAGTGATTTCACATTAAGATTGACAGCAGTGTGTTCAAGCAGTGCAATTTCAAGCTGATAAGTAACAAAGTCATTCTGTCATAAGTGTTTTGTTTTTGATAATGTTAATAAAGAGTCCCAATATTTCTGCAGGGCACTGTATACAACTCTGCTGAAGTGGCTGATGGGCTTGGGTTATGATAAGCAGCTTGTCAGGTCTATCCTGGCAATATTGTCAAGCTCTGGCTTTTTGTGCAGTCAGTATTGCGCTGGTTATTACCTACTTGAGGAGCATGTTTTTGTTGGCCTGCAATGTGAGTATGTTCTATTCTAAAGAAATGGCATTAGCAGCCTTCCAGACATAATTGCATTCCTATCTGCCACTCTTGATCCTCCGTGCTTAGATTTATCAAACTGAATCATTGAATCTAACTGTAAGATGTCTGGAATTTTAACTGGTTTCACTGTTGTCTCTTCTTTGATCTGTCTCTCTCTGTTGTTTTTGCCTACAGGTCATGCAGGTTATGACTCACTAATAGATCCAGCATTTTTCCTTTTTTCCATTTACGGTCAGCATGCCCCCTTTGCCTACAGATGGCTGATAATCTGGTGAATGAGATAAGGAAGAGTAGAAGTCCTTGAGTGGCGAAGCTGACACCCGGATCAATGAGGCAGATCAGGACTGGCAAAAGCATCCTATCTCCTACATTATCAGCTCTCAGTTCGGAAAGCAGGACGGGAAACTGCATCATCATCCTTTCTTTTGTCCCTTCTCTTTTAACAAGCTTGAGAGGTCAACATGCTGTCCTTGTGATTAGCAGCATGACCGGTTCTAGCTGACCCACGTAGCGTCTGTATAAAAGGGACCAGCGCTTTTGCCTAGAAGACTGTTTTAAAGGATCCATATCATGTAAAATCAAACAGTCATTGCGTTTTTAAGCTGAAAGAGTTTGATGTACATTTAAAAACATACCAGTTGATTCTTCTGTTCATTCAGTTCTGGATGTATCATGGTTGTAACATCACAGGCACACTGGTTTGACATATGACCACATGTTCAGTCCACATTAGTTTAGCCTACTGTAATGATGAATCTACTGCACATAGTCTGTAGCGGAGCTGCTGGAACTGAAGATGTGGGTGAAAGTGATTAAACGCTGCCGTGTTTCTTGCTGTCCTTGTTTAGAGCCTGAAGTCTCAGAAGGTTTCAGTCTGAGCGTGTAGTGTTTTTCATACATTTAACTGCGTCTTAAAACTACTCAGACATCCTTCCTCTGGCCCACAAAACAACTCTTCTCTTATTTCTTCTAATAGATCTTCAGTGTAGGTCTCTATCAGCAGTAATGGATGTTCAAGGTTTTTCACTGTGGTAAACTCCTTGCAGTAGTCACTGGTTTCACTGGTATCACTGACTGATTTCCGTCAGTCTGTTTCTCATTCTAACAGACGCTAATAGTCATTAGTTATTAATACTGCATATAATTGCAAATTGTATGTGATTTATATTGCTGTTGTGCTTGTGTTGCTATCCAGTATTGACCAAAGGAAGATGGGTTCCCCCTTTAAGTCTTGGTTGCTCTCTGGGTTTCTTCTTCTCAGATCCAGAATCAAGTTTTATTTGCCAAGTATGTTCACACATACAAGGAATTTGTGTTTGGTTACAGTGTACACACACACACACACACAGTCACACACAGACACAGACACACACAGACACACAGACACACACAGATACACAGACACACACAGATACACAGACACAGACACACACAGACACACAGACACACACAGATACACAGACACACACAGATACACAGACACAGACACACACACACACACAGACACACACAGACACACACACACACACACACACACAGACACACACAGATACACAGACACAGACACACACACACACACACAGACACACACAGTCACACACACACAGACACACACACACACACAGACACACACAGATACATACACACAGACACACACACACACACACAGTCACACACAGACACAGACACACACACACAGATACACACACACAGACACACACAGTCACACACACATACACACACAGACACACACACACAGACACACACACACACACACACACACACACACACACACACACACACACAGACACAGACACACACAGTCACACACACACACACACAGACACACACACAGACACACACAGTCACACACACACACAGACACACACACAGACACACACACAGACACACAGTCACACACACATACAGACACAGACACACACACACAGTCACACACACACACACACACACACACACAGACACACACAGACACACAGTCACACAGACACACACACACACAGACACACACAGTCACACACAGACAGTCACACACACAGACACAGACACACACACACAGTCACACACACACACAGACACACACAGACACACACACACAGTCACACACACACACACACACACACAGTCACACACACACACACAAACACACACACAGTCACACACACGCACACAGACGCACACACACAGTCACACACACACAGACACAGACACACACACACACACACACAGACACACACACACAGTCACACACACACACACAGACACACACAGTGACACACACAGACACACACCCACACATCCACACAACACCTTACATACCTGTAAACCTTACTATATGTGTAGCTGTACATGTACTGTATATTAAAGTGCTGAGTGTAGTAGTCCAGATGTGGACGCAGATTAAGGCTTATGAAGTGCAGTACTAGAAGAAACACCAGTCTGAGACGGTCAGTACAGAGGATGGAGTGATGTGTGATACTTTTTATAAACAGATAAATAAGACTAATTAAAAGTGCAGTACAGCAGAACAGGAAGTGAGAAGAGTGCCCTGAATGGGGAGTGTAATGTGTATTGTAGTGTTCAGCTGTTCATGAGTGTGATGGCATGTGGGAAGAAGCTTCTCTGTAGCCTGGTTGGCTTGATCCTCAGTGGCTCAAGCTCCAGCCTGAGGGGAGACGCTGGAACAGGTGATGGCCAGGGTGTGATGGATCAGTGGTGATCTTCTCTGCATGCTTCCTGGTTCTGGAAGCGTGCTGATCCACCAGAGTGGGTAGTGTCACTCCAGTGATCTTCTCTGCAGACCTGATGATGCGCTGCAGTCAGTGAGTGTTCTCTGAGTGTTCTTTCCTTACCACAGTCGGCCTTGGTTTGCTCAATGTGGGAGCAACACGAATTTCTGTAAAGCTGCTTGGTGACAACATCTGTTGTAAAAAGCACCACATAAATAAGATTGACTTGACTTATATAAAGGAAGCACAACCCAGGCCAGCCAAACAGTACTGAGGCTCACGTGCATGCATAAAGACTGTCTATTTATAGGGGACCTATTCTGGTTTTGTCACTTTCCTTTAGTGTGTTATGGAACTTTTTGTGTACAGTGCTGCAAAAGTTATAAAATCCCAAAGTACATGCCAGTGGGAGACTGGTCTCTCCCACAGAAACAACTTTTCTCAGCTGCCTGAAAAGCCTCTTTGGAATTCCAGTCCTTTTCTCTGTTACAAGGTGACATTATCTTATAACACAATCCGCATTGCCCGCCTACCAACAAGATTTGCATGCCCTGACAAAACCCACATAGAGCTAAAACATTATAAACTTATCGATATGGTGGATCAGATCTACTGACTGCTACCTGACCGTCAGGATCAGGTTTTGGCTCAAACACGGTTAAATTTGCGACAGCAGTGCAGGAGATGAACTTCTATTAGGATGCCTCTCTCACGCTAAACCATTTAGAACAGAGTGGGCGAGCCTACCAATTAGAGGGCACTGGGCTTATTGGGGGGTGTGGCTTAAAGACACAGGAGCTCTAACATATTGTTTCAGACAAAATAAAAGCATGTAAATCTATTCTAGTAGACCCCAAACATAAAAGTATGAATGCTGAAAATAAACATAACATAATAAATACAGTAAATAAAGATAAAAAAACAATTATAACCAAAACCAATGTTGCATGGTATTATTGTACACTGTGTACTTTCTGATTTCCAGTGTATACCCTGTAGGTAGTGAGATTATGGAGTCTTTCTCTAAAACTTGTTTTCTTTAAGCAATATTGAGCATAAATGATGCACAACACTGATTAACGATGAATGTCAGCACTGCGGGTATTCCACCTAAAAGTTGAGAAGGAAGCTGACCTTCCCTTTGAAGTAAACAGGCTAAGCGGACTGTGTGTGGATGGCTTAGTGTGATAGGGAAATTTGCAGGAAATCCTTAAAAGCTTTCAGGATATATGTGAAGAGGAAGGGAAGCGTGATGTAATGAGCTACTTGCGTTCACGTGTGAGTGAGATCCAGAAATGCGTGAGGACACTCTAAGTGAACCCTGAAAATGTGCAGAAAGTTTGCCGCCTGCTGCAGTTTGTGTCTGTTTAATGGACCTTAGACAAACACCAACCCCCCCCACACACACACACAGGCAATCTGTCTAACTATATATGTATACTGTACAAATATATATACAGTATATGGCTAATCTTTTAGAAGTTTTCATGCACTAATGTCTCTAGTCTCTTTACACACAACAATGTAAAATACCAATAGACAGCCAGTGGCAGTAGTTCCCAGTTCACATGGTTTAGACTCTTTGTGGATGAGAGAGGTCAGTGGAGAATGGCTAGACAGTCCAAGCTGGTAGGAAGACTACACTATGTTGAGCTCCTTTTTACAACAGCAGTCATCAGAAAAGCATGCATGTAAAAACACAGGGAATGGATTTGTTTCAGAATGTAAAAGAGGAACCTAATATTATTAGCAAGACAGTATAAACTGTGCTACACAGTTCAGGCAACGTACTGTAACGGGTCAGTAACGGTTTAGTTTGGCAGGTTTACTGTATGTCACTGCTTAAATCCAATCTCTGTGTGCATTGCATGTCACTGTTTTCACTAATATGATTGCATTTCATTGAGGCATGTACAGTATGTTTGAAGCACGGCACGGTGGAAGGAAATGTAGTGTTGGTTACATTTCAAAGTGGACTGGATTCCTTTCTGACAATTCATTTTCACATGCAAACTGTACATTTCTAACATGCAAATGAGCATATTGTTGAGTAAAGACAGCGAGTGAAAGAATGTAATAAAAGTTCCGCTTTTGATCTTGGCACATATTCCACGTGGCAATATAAAATAATGTAATTTGCAGTGATTCAATTTCAAGTTGTTTATCAGGCCACTCAGCATTATCGTGCTCTGAAATTAGATTCGATTAGATTCAACTTTATTGTCATTGTGCAGAGTACAGGTACAGAGACAATGAAATGCAGTTAGCATCTAACCAGAAGTGCAAGTACAGTATTATTTATATAGAGAGCCATAATAATAAATATATCCTCACTGTCCAAAGAAAAACAGGTATCTCCAAAATGACAACTTTACAGGAGAAGCCAAAAACCTTCATTTGAATAGAAGTCAGTGGAAACAGACGTCTTTCCAAACTGTTTTGGGCCATTTCTGTTGGTCCATTCTTTATTAAATTCACACACAGTGTAAACAGCAGCTCATGTGATCAAATGAGTCATAAAAGTAAAAACAACAAAAATGGAGATACATGTTTTTCTTTGGACAGTGACGATATACATATATAAGCATATCTATATGCATATATATAAATGTATAAGAGCAGCATTTACAAATGAATGTTTGAACTGTAAGAGTAGTGCAAGTAGACAGTATGTACACAATGAAAATAACATCTGAGGTAGAGATAATATGAGAACAGTATGTAAACATGAGTGTACAGTATGTAAACATGAGTATACAGTAGGCTTGGTGATGAATAAAGTGCATTAACAGTACAGAAGGTGCGAGGATGCAGTAATGGGAGTGCAATGTAAATTAAAGTGTCCGTGCAGCGTTCATGAGACACAGCCTCATGAAAAAAACTTAAACTTAAGTCTGCTGGTGCGGGAGCGGAGGCTCCTGTAGCGCCTGCCAGATGGGAGAAGGGTGAAAAGACCATGATTCGGGTGGGAAACGTCCTTGATGATATTCCTTGCCCTGCCCAGGCAGCGCTTGCGATAGATGTCCTGAATGGTGGGTAACTGGGTGCCTGTGATGCAATGAGCCATTTTCACCCCCCCCGGAGTGCCTTGCGGTCAGCAGCGCAGCAGTTGCCGTACCATACAGAGATGCCGTTGGTGAGTATGCTCTCAATGGTACAGCGGTAAAAGTTCACCAGGATCCTAGGAGACAGGTGAACTTTCTTGAGGCTCAGAAGGAAGTAAAGGCACTACCTTGTGAAAACACTAGTATAAATATAAAATACTATATAAAATAAATGTATCTTTAACCTTTGCCATTTATCCTCATGGCAGCCCATTATAAATTAGAGTTATCAATTCTTGGTTAGAATAATATGTACTTGAATAAAGTATTATGGAATTATATATGTATATATAGACTTTGACAATAAAAAGTTACAAAATCCAATTTATTGTGTAAGTTAGTGTTGTTTTCAATTACATCCTATAATATAAACAAACACACAAGCACATACCTTAACAGTGCTCTGAAGTGAGGAGTGTACCCATGGCCCATTTGCAGTTGGTCATGTGTTTGGTTAGTTAAATGTACCAAAGCAAACTGTTCTTTCCATGTGAATGGTAACCGAGCACCTTTTTTACCCGGACGTTCTAAATTGACCTATGTTCAGCTGGTTCACCACCATCAGTGAACTAACATTTAAATTTTCATGAGGCATAGAAAAGCATTATTATAATTTGATAGGGAAAAGTAGGTTTTGGTAGGTTTTGACAGTTCCCAGTATAACTGCTGTGCCACACAGTAAACAAGTTTTAGTTATACAATGAATTTGTCCCAAACAAATGTAGACAAGGTTGGTGCCTTGGCTTTGTATTAGCCCAAGTAGCTATAATTACTCAAATTCAGACTACAGTAGAAAAACACAACATTTTTACTCTAATTTTATAACATTTATTCCAGTGTGTGACATCATTTCCACATTATTATACTGGTGCCGTCCAAAATTACACCTTCACAGCAGAGCACAAAACCCTTATTCTCTTTAAGTGTAAGTGAGTGCAAAGAAGAAGCATTGATACTGGTCCAGTCACCACAAGATCTTCAGACAGAAGAAAGGCCAGCTGCTAAGCTAGCAGCAACGATGTTTTTTTTGGACAGGAATGATAAAAAAACATCATTTCAATCCAGTCAATAAGAGAATGCATCCATTTTGTTGTCAGACTGAAAGACTGAGGCCCTTTTGCGTTGTATATTTACCTCCACTGTGGTGTTTTTATACCAGTACCGTCATTAATATATGCTAGAAACTTGATTCAGTCTCATGACCACCTTTAAACAAATTACTAGGATCTGTAAACATGGTGCTGGCAGATACAGATCTACAAGCCAGACAGTTTACGGAGATGATTAATGACAGATTTATTAAAATAGTCAAAGATAAACATGAGCTAAATATTTTTCTTGACTTGCTGTGGTTATATCTGGTACGATTCCAAGTTTTGTTTCACTGTGGTGGGCAGTTGTTTTACAAGAAGTTAGACTGCTTAAAGCTTTTCCTCATTTCCTTTCTGGCTGACCTGCCAAACGCTCTGCTGCACGAGAGCCAGGGATTAATCTGTAGCTTTTTAACTTCTGGAACAGAATTCTTGCATTCAGCCAAGTTGGAGTAATTTGCTGTTTAATTTGAGATGCAGAATGCTTGAATGTTTAAGATATGCACATTTGTCATGGCTATAAGTGAGCCCGCTTTAGCATGTGATAGGCGTGTGCTCGGCACTGTGATAAAGTTTCTCTCAAAGTGGCTTTTACAAATATTGATATTAAGTTGAAGGTACAGGTTAAACTGTTGGTTTGATGCTGGGCTGGAGTATTTGGGTTATGGGAGTGTACATGTTTCTACCTCATGAAGATCTTATCAGGCCTGGCAGCAGCCACAAGAAAAACAATGGCACTGTTTCAGTGGGGAATATTATATTTTCAGGTTTGATGGATGTTTTCTTGGATGGTGTGTGAAATAGTTTGAGTGAATGTGGTTTTAGAGTAATTAAAGGAGCCAGTTAACGCACGGTGGTCTTACCTGCACTAGAAGCTTCTTCTGCACTTCTCCCCAGGAACGTCTCCGTGGTGTGACCCAAACTTGACCCGTACTGCCGCTTTGAGAAAGGCATGAGCCTGAGAGAACTGCTTCCAAACAGAGCAGGTTCTTCCTGCTAGAGATTGTTTGGCTTTGAAGACTGTTCTGAGTAGTGTCCAAGACATTTAGCTCATATTAAAAGTGTAGGTGTACATCCGTGTGTCTGTGTGTGTCTGTGTGTGTGTGTGTGCGTGTGTGTGTGTGTGTGTGTGTGTGTGTGTGTGTGTGTGTGTGTGTGTGTGTGTGTGTGTGTGTGTGTGTGTCTGTGTGCATGTGTGTGTGTCAGTGTGTGTGTGTATGTGCGTGTATGTGTGTGTGTGTGTCAGTGTGTGTGTCTGTGTGTGTGTGTGTGTGTGTGTGTGTGTGTGTGTGTGTTTATCTTGATATGGCAACTCTAAATTGCTACCATCAGTTAAGGTTTAGAGTAACTTCATATTAATTGTTAATGTTTACTATTTAAATGCTCTGAATCAGGAAGGAAGGAACTGTTTCCCACAAAGTTGGGATACTGTGCACAATGTAAAACAGAATGCAATGATATGCAAATCAATCAAAAAACAACGAGTTTTATTCCTTTTTGAAAAAGAAATATGGCTTTTGAAAATTTGATGCCTGCAGACAACACAAGGCAAAGCTCTTTAGATATAAACATGGGGAGGGGTTAATCATGTTTATTTACATTACCCAGTGTCCCAACTTTTGCAAATGGGGTTGATTTTTTTATTATTATTATTGTTTTCAGGAGTTTTAGAACTGCAGTTATTAGAAACAGACCTAAAAACATATTGATTTTTTAAGAAATCATTATAGAGAAATATAAAGAAATTTTAAAAAATAAAGAGATTCCAGTGCTATTGGGAAGGAAGATAACGGTTACCAGGAACAATAAATGATGATACATTTAGACTGATATGGACAATATTTATTGAGCTACACATACAGAAGTAGTGTCTCTCAGTGTATGTTTGCTAATGCAACATTCCACACGGACGAAGTTGTAGAGGTTCCAAATGTGATAATCCATCCCATGCAGCCTAAATGTTCTCTTGAATGTCAGAGGTGACAAACTGAGACGTTTAAGATGTATGGATATAGGGTTTCAGTCTGCATTTGTAATTAGGAAAACTTGCATTATGTGAAGCAAAAAAAAAAAAAATCATAAAAAACATGAAACTGAGGCTGAACTTCAGTGGCTCTTTTAAAGATTGAAAACTATGATAAAGGTGAAGTGAATGCAGAAAGTTGTTGAGGGCTCTCTGTTAGAGATCCAGGAACTAGAGGGATGTCTAGCAGGTACTGGTCACCTCTTGCATGCAACAAATGGCACTGGATATCCTCTGGAAACGTGAAAAAAACGAAAGAACGCGAAAAGAAATTTTAATTCAGTCAGTTGTCTAGTTTAGAATATTGGAGCCACTCAGTGCTCATCGGATAGAAGGGAGGAAATACCCCGGACAGGCTGCAAGTCCGTCACAGAGCAGACACACAGTAACACACACACTCCCCTAGGGACAATTTAGCATCTCCAATTCACCTGTCTTCAGACACCTATGTAGACACAGAGAGAAAAGCAAACTCCACACAAAAAGATCCGTAGCTTCCCAACTGGGAATCAAACCCAGGCCCTCCTTACAGCAAGGTGGCAGTGCTCCTCACTGCACCCTTCAAACAAAATGAGTTAGCTTTGCGATGCAGGTGGATGAATCATTTAGCAGATATGTGTGACCTATAGTGTAGTCTCCAAGACCACAGCCATGTAAATTCCTTTCTGTATCTCTGTACCTCTCTATAACCCGGCTCAGGGGCTAGTTACATTATGTAAGTATTTATCATGTTAGCTCTTTTTGCATGGAAGCGTTGCGTCACAGCAAGTTGGCGTCCATCCCAGCGCTCATCACGTTCATTTCCCTGTGACTGGGTAATGAGGCAGTTTGACTTGGCCTTCATGCTTGTCCAGCACAATGGCCAGTGTGTATTCCTGGAACTTTGCATTACCGTTGAGTGAAGTTATCACCGGATATGACTCGGATATGAGCTTAATTCACAGATGCTGCTTGATATGTTACACAATTTAACCAGTTCGATTTTCTCCAGAAGCTCAGAGGTATAATTTGAGCCATGCCCAGACTAGTTCACATGTCTTGTGTATGTATGTGTGTTTCTCTGTCTACTATTGCTTCTCCTTCCCTTTGTCCCTTTTGTGCTCTTCAGTGACCTCTCTCCCCCTCGCCCTCCGTGAGCCTGAAGGAGGTAAGCTGTAACCCCAGCAGTATTACTTACATTATTTGCATTTGATTCTTGGAGATTCTCAGCCATTAAAGTGCAGTGAGCGCTCACTGATGTGTTCTTGCCTGAAGAAGAGGGAGCATTGTTTCTCTCACGTGTGTGTGTGTGTGTGTGTGAGAAAGTGAGAGAAAGAAAGAGAGACATGTGGAATTGCTCTATAGGGGCAGATTGCTATTTTCAATCCTCCTTTTGACAAGCGCTGTGAAACAAGAGTTTTGTCTCCTTTTTATTTGGTTTGCTTTAATTGAATTTGTGTTTAGTAAAGTCAGTGGGATTCTACTAGCAGTAAATCCTGGCACTACAGGTCGGCTAAAGTAGTGACCAGCCCCCTATCGTCTTTATTGGATCTGTTTATTTACTGCTTAGCAACTCTGGATTGCAGGTAGCATATGGTCACAGTCCTATGAAAAACTAGCATCTCCAAAATTATAGTAAAATTGTTTTGGCTAGGTTACATTTATGAAAACTTGTTGAGGGGAAATTTTATTAAACTTGTAACTTTAAATAAATCATAAACCAAAACTTTTAGTTCCAGCTAATGGAGATTGTTTGCCTTCAGTGTTTTTGAACAGACATCATCATTACTCTCCATACTTAAGTACATTTAAAGGTAAATACTTTAGTACTTTTACTCAGTAAAGGGCTAAAAGAAGGAACTTCTACTTTTACTGGAGGAAAACTTTACCTTTGCCATCTCTAGTTTTACTGAAGTGCATGGTTTGTGTACTTCGTCCACCACTGGTACTTAGGAGCAGATCGTCTTTCAGCATTTAGTTCCACCATATATCTATAGTAGCTTAGAAAGGAAAAGTGAAATACTAGCTCTACAGTTTTTATGTTAAAACTGTGGCTTCACTTTAATGATGCTATAGCACTGCCGGGAATACTGTTGCTGGCGATGCTGGCCAACCACTGTATGATATAAGAAGTTTGAGAGCCAGAGTTTTGACAAATGGAGGATTCATTATTCAGTAAAAGACAAGGCAAGGAAATCCTTGTCATGCAAAAAGTGAAAACCTGGCAGCCACTGTAGGCTGTACTACATGTTTGGGAGGTATGAGGGAGGGTTATGTAGTTGATGGTAATCTGAAACCTCACTGCTACATGGTTCTTCACCCTCATTGGATGCTGTGCTTCATCCATTCCGATGTTTTCCATAGATGAGCTGCCTGTGAGAAGCTGGGTCTTTTAGCCTCCTCTGAGGACATCTATAGGTGGAAGAGGTGAGGTACAAAGTGAGGGAACACATGTGGGATATGAATTATGGAAGATGAGGGAATAGGAACTGTTGTATCATATAGTGTTCAACAGCGGGATGCCTTGCATGTGTAACTGAACAATGTACATGAAGAACAGGCATTCACTCACCACCCACCTTTCTAGGAGTTCCTGTTTAGCCATTCATCATCTAAGCAGCACAGTTCTGCTCAAGAGATGGAAGGTTAAAATATGTGAGTGTCCATGTCACAATAATTACGATTAGCATCAGATCAGACCGCAGCAGATGTGGAGGAATAGCACATATGGAGAGAGTTAACATAGCAAACCTCTTGCCTTCCCTCCTACCATGTGTCAAAGTTCTTACTTTAACCTGCTGTTGCCCTATCGTTTGACCCTGGAGCATTTAGAGACTCCACACAGCTGTTTGGGCTTAGCACTGGAAACTAGCGTGCTATAGGAAAAAAGTGGGTTGCTTCAACCAACTGCATGAGGCACTTTTGAATTATGCACATTCTGGTAGAGCAACTAGAGGCTAGGTGAGGTGGTTATGGGACTTCTTTGACCATAAATCTGAAAACATTATCCACACACACATAAAAAGGAACTAAATGGGCTGCTTTGAAGAGATGCTATAGTGGAGCGTCTTTTGGGTCCCTCCCTTTGCTAACAGTTCACCAGACCTTGGCCTTCTAAGTTCCATTATTTGGGAATAATTCTTCATTACAGTGCTGTACTGTGCGGAACTGGAGTAGGATTAGTTTAGGACAAAGTGTCCTTTTGTCAATACAGTGTTATGGTCTTCAGAAAGCAATAGCTGCACAAATATTTGCACCCTTAAGGAATCAACCCACAGGAATGAAACTTGAGACATTCAAATTATTCAATGCTCAACTGCGTATGTGATGTACTCAAGGACGAGGCTTATCACTGTACCTGACTGACCTAACCCATTCAGCGGGCAGGGATGCCCTCCATGAGTCTTCCTGTTGGTGCCAGTACATGCACGCAGACAGTTACAATGACTGCCTGTAGTACCACATAACCATGTCAACAGACTGCGATGGTGCCGTGCCAGACTGTCATGGAGTGACGCAGAATGGCAGCAGGTCATCTTCAGTGACGAATCATGCTTTTGTCTTGGTGTAGACGACCAACGAATCTGTTGTTGTTGTCATGCGCCACACGTCCAGGAGGCCTCTGACATTCAAGAGAACATTTAGCTGCATGGGATGGATTACCACATTTGGAACCTCTACAACTCCGTGCGTATGGAATGTTGCATTAGCAAACATACACTGAAAGACACTACTTCTGTATGTGTAGCTCAATGAATATTTCCCATATCAGTCTAAATGTATCATCATTTATTGTTCCTGGTAACCGTTATCTTCCTTCCCAACAGCACTGCAATCTCATAGCACTTCCTTCTGGGTGCAGCTATTCTTTTGATGATGGGTGCAATATTGTGATACATCAAGAGTATATATCAAGAATATTTTTCCACACATCCCATCCGTTGGAAGCGATAAGCGTAACTGTCCTAAAGAGGACCCAAAACATCCCTTAAGTTGGGTGTGTCAAACCTTTATTTAGCAGTGTATTGTAGGGTTTAGAAGAATTGGAGACATCTCTGGTAGAAATGCAGATTGTTGTTGGAGCCTTTCTGAAGCGTGTTAAGAGAGTATTCAAAGAGGACTCAGTCAAAACTAGCTGATAGATGTGTACTCCATGAAGATCTAAACACTGAGCCACACCTTTTTGAAGTTGTGTGTGATGGTAGTAGGCATATAAAGACATATGACAACTGTGTCCACATGGTGGCTCATGGGAAGCACTGAACTGGAGTATGAGAAACTGGTCCTTTTCTCCAATACCACAACACCAACCAGGAACCAATTATAACAAGAGACAGGTTTTTTTTTTCACTATCTCATAATTTAATTGTTCATTTGAGTGATATTCCTCATAAAAGATCAAAATCCAGTTCCTCACAATAAACTGAGGAACGAACCTTCTTTTTTTAGTGACTTACTGAGTACTGAAATCTTTCTGCTCATAGTCTTGAGAACTAAGTGCCAAAATTCCTCTGCCTTGACAGTGAAAGTGTGTATTCTCTCAGGAGAGTGTGTATATCTCTGGAGTGCTCAGTATAAGCTGAACCCATCGTCATGCTCTGTGCTCTACTGAGGCTAAGAGCAGGGGAACTGGGAATTGAAGGAAGGGAAGTGAATCTTGGTCCAATTTGGACACTGAGAGAGTTTTGACAGCTTACTCTGTGGTTTATGTGGCTTGAGTCTCATCCTCAGGGCTCGCGAACTGACCATCTGACGCGGCTCTCCCTAGATCCAAGTTCTTGTTGATTATTTTTAGCTAGTCCAGTATAGAGACCAAAAACACACAGTCTGCATTTTGGTTCTACTCCAGATTCCCAAGCTCAAGTTCAGCTGTGTAGTTACATAATATATAAAAATTAAGAGTCAGGTCAGGACTTATGAGTCAAGTCATTAGTAATCCTTCATAAAATTATGAAATGTGAAAAAAGTGTAATTACACGTATTGTGACAAAAACAACCAGATTGGTGACTTTACAGAAGAACATGCTTCACTATACAGTAAGTGTACTCTAAGCTAATGCAAAGAGACTTATTTAGAGACATTACATTCATCATTAAACTTTCACGCAATTTGAAAGGTATGTGGCATTTCTTTAAAAAAATTAAATTAATTAATAATAATAATAATAATAATAAATTAAAAACATAACTAATAATAATAAACATAACTAATAATTGAATAAATAATATTACATTTATTTTTTTAAATCTTTACATTATGTGGAAATGTTTCAAACAAGGTTCTATAAATTATTCTCCATGTTCACTTATTACTCATTTAATAAAGCTCTCTTTAGGAAACTACAAGTGGTTCTTCTAGACAGCCATAAATCTCAAATCTGTTTTGTTTCTTTCCAGGAACCGGTTCTTCGTTCACATTCACACAATGTAAAAGCCAGCTGGCATTTTCAGTTGCACTCTAAAAAACAAACCTTCCAAATGCTTCTTGGTTTTGTAGTACAGTTTATAGGAAAAATGAATGAGCAAGACATTACAATGCTATAAGACTACTGCACATGAATCTGTGTGCGAATCTAAAAACAACCACAGCTGCACGCATGTGAAAGAGCTGTACGTGTAGTTTACATGTATCGGTTTAGGCATGTTTCTTTTTTAAAGCCGTTATAAGAGTTATAATGTTTACATATAAGGAAACTGGCTATACAGTTTCATATAGAGAATGAGCTATATGGATGCAGTGAGTATGGGTGGATGCCAAGGTAAAGTGTAATGCAACATTCATCATTTCACTCTATTTTTGGCATTCATGGGAAATTACCTATGGCTGCATGATTGATGTGGGAACAAATGCACTTAAGCATGTTTGCATGCTACTCTCAGACATTCCAGGATTCAGTGGAGCTGCTCATGAGGATTTTTCTTACCCAAGTTCATTTGAGCAGTAAAATGGGAATTGATAGACTTACCAATAAAAAATTAATCTGCTGGGAATTACACAAAATTCTTTCCCATTGGCCGTATGGATCGAGCACATGAAGCCATCTGCATACATGTACGGGTTTTGGAGGAGTTCTGGAGCCTGCCCTGACTATTTTGTCAGGCATTGGCACTGTGACAGACAAACACACTGAACATGTTTCTAATGGAGGTATAGAAAGGGAAATCGTTGGCTTCTGCCTGAGGATCTACCGCTCAGTTGTCACATATCTATCAAAGTTCTAGTTGTAAATCAAAGCTGGGAAAGCTGAGTGATGTTTCTGGAATAAGGAGATGTGGAATCTCCCTTACGCCCTACCAATCAAACAGATATGACTGTTTTGTGGCATGCTTTGTTTGTCTGCAGTACATACATTTAAGCTTAGTTTTTAAGCACTAAATTTAATTTATTGTTTAAACGGCATAAACTGCCATATAGAAGCGGATACAGCAAGGGTGGAACATTTCTTTGCCCCAGGCTCTGGCCTTTTGGGTAAATAGATGGGCCAATAGCAGAGACAAACTTAGGGCTGGTGTTTAATTTTAGGCAACAAAGGTTTATTTCTGCTAGGTCTATTTATTTGAGTGGTTTAGAATGTAATCCTTTCTTTTTCTATTCATTCTATTTAATAGACAGTTCATTGGATTTTTTAATTCATAGAAATCAGTATGCCTTACCAGACTCTAGTATTAGAGTCCCCTACAGATAGACTGATGCTTATCGTATACTACATGCTAACACTGTATGACATTTTTCCTCTTCCAAACTCTCTTCTACCACATCTAGGCTTACACACAAACACCACACAGCCCATATTTCTCCACCTCCCCAGTGAATAATCCAAACGGAAATGCAGATGAGTTTTAATCAAGTCTTGTCATGCATCCATGGATTACAGTTTGTGAGATTATGCTGCGGTTGTGGTGGGATGGGGAAGGGTGGGAACGTGCCTGTGTGCGTTGGTGTTTATGTGTGTGTGTATACATGCATAAACACTGCACACTACTACTCTCCCCCTAACTGGGAAAGCATGATTTAACCACAAACCACAAGTTCATGGCCTCTCATATCAAGCCCTGCCCTGACCATTGTAGAGCTGGTCAATTAAAGGAAAGCAGAAGCACCTCGTCTTTGTAGCAGATGGACAATACGATCCACGAATGGACTCCACAGTGTGAGAACAGATAGCAGGCGGAAATGGAGAGGTACTTTTACATCACTGCACATCTGCACATAAAGGCTTAGCTTAGCAGTTATCTGACTTGGGTTACATAACATTACAGGATTCTTGTAAGTGACTCATTCATGCTCCATCAGTTGTGCTATTTCATGGTTACTTTTGCAATGCAGACCAAAAGTACTACAGTAACCTTTCTGATGCTCCATCCACAAATGTGCTCTTCTTTTGTAGGGACAATTAACAAGTTGGACAAACTTTAGAGACCATTAGTAAAATTCTCATTCACCCTAGTGAGAAACTGTAGAGCACAACTCATTCAATGGAAACTAAAGGACACTTTAGATCAGGTTTAGTTTTTTGGTAGCATAATTGAGGTGACCTTTTTAAAACTAATGCTGACTGTTTTTAACCTTTTAAAGAGATTCAGAACACAATATCCCTAACCCAATGTGCAAAATCCTCTCTGACATTTGTGGCTGGCTGCTCACTTCCCATAACGCTTCAGTGGTAACAGAATCCTTGGTTCTTCTTCTGGAAATGCTCTGTCCTAGTTTGGGAATGTACTCTTTCCCACAGAGATTATACATATTTCCCCTTTACACCTATCTCTTGAGAAATTAGGCAACTTTTCAGATTCACAAATACGCCACAGACTTATCCTGGGTATAGTTATCGCTGCTAGACTTTGAAAGACAAGTTTGCTACAGTCACAATGACATCAATGCACCAAAATATGTTCATATCTGGCTGCCCACTGCTCCAGACAAGTGTACTCATTATCTTCTGGTGTGTGTGTATGTAGGTGTTCTACTGAACAGACAGGGTAAATGCAGAGGTCAATTATTGGTCAAATAATTAGTCCTAAGTTCTAAAAAACCTTCAATGGGGAAAAACCACTGCACCCAATCAAATTTCTGTGGGAGCTATCTCCTATTCAGAGTGAATCTGCTGTTATTCCAAGCTAAGCTGGACAGCAGTACCTGTTCTGCTATAATGAAAAGGGAATGGTGTACCATTTTTCTTTATGAACACAATTCATTTTTGCATGAGACTGAAACTGGCTTAGCAGTATACAACCCTTACTGGTGGTTTGAGACAGTTTGGCCAGACTTGACCACCGCTTGCTGTAACACCCATAATGCAGAAAGCACCTGGGTTGTGTTATAAGTGCTGTGCCTTTTATATAAATTGTGATGTGACAGTGTACAAAGCCATCTCAGCATAGCTCAAAGTGTCTGTGCTTGCATCCTTGTGTCAAGCCTAAAAAGCTTCTCTACAGTAATATCTGTTTGGGTTAGTATTCCTAAGGCATTTACAGTAGTATGATAGTGCTTAGCTTTTGATGGGTTACTTGAACATATATATGTGTGGCTCAGCGTTTAACACCACTACCCAAATAAGAGCAACACCCCATGTGGGAGACGGGGGCTCAAATTCCAGTTTAGGTAGCAATTGCTGACCTACACTAATAAGAGTCCTTGGGCAAGATTCCTAACACTGCACTGGCCTACCTGTAAAACGAGTAACCTTAAAGTCGCTCTGGATAAGAGCGTCAGCTTAATGCCCCAAATATAGTGGAGGTGGATAGCCTACCACCAGTATTGTAAGTCAGTGACATCATATCTAGGACCTCCAAAAGCTTTTTTTGCTAAATTTGTCCAGAGTGCGATAAATTCTATTAAATACAATGAATTCAAAATGACTGTATGTTCCCAGACCTCATTAGACCTCAAGTGCTCTCCTCTGGATGTAAGAATACTTAGGTACTTTAATGTCTTAGCCTAGTGCTTTCCGTGTGGGCTCTTTTCCATATTTCCATACATCGTCCAATTTTTTTGTTTGTACTCTTAGTTCTCATCATTCTAAACATCCCATTTAAGCGAAGCCTCATCACCTCCTGTTTCTACACTGGTTTTTGTCACACAGTGTATACACTGAATATAATGCAGATAAACATCTTGTCAACAGGTTGAATCCATCATAGGAGCCACTCGGTTTCAATGGCTAAACAGGGTCCTACATGTTGTTTCATGAGTAGGTGACATCCAGCCTTGCCCTCCTCTGAGGAGACAAATTAGCCTCTAGGGAAATCAGACATGGAGTACACACAAGCATAACTGGGCCATGGGCCAGTCCCAGAAGAACCGTCTGCCCATTCGATCAGTACACAGACCATCCCCCTGATCTCTTGGGAAATCTGTGTCCAACATTTTCTCACAAGCACACAGTGATGCATATAAATCCAGCAGAAATGACACTGGCTGTTTATTTCTAGCTTTGGGAGAGAGCTCTGAGCCAAAGCTCCTTCTGAGGACTTCACTCGTGCTTTCATTGAAACGTGCTGATCTACAACTTTCTTCACAAACCACATCCAGCTCTTAATCCTTCAAAGCAGAGCAAAAATCAACAACCTTCATTCAACATAAATCTCCTTGTGTTTTAAGGGTCCAATAGAATGGAACATTGTTTACATAGGCAGAAACGAATAAGGAGATTTGGGAACATAGAAGTGACACATTATGATTCCTCCTTCAAGTACAAATCTAGTATTTACAAAAGAGGGCACTTAAATGTCGGACTCCAAAATGCTAATCTGTTACATCACAGTCTTGACCCAAAATTTACACATCCAGCCCAGCGGTAAGAGCAGCAATGGGGGACTACCCAGGCAGAAATCTACCGTTCCCACTGGTGAAGGAGACGTTGATGCTCTTCATTCCCTCATCAATGAACTATTGGCGACTATGATTGATGTTTATCTTCACAGTGAAGCAAAGTTGGGTTCCTATTTGCCAACTTCTACCTTAAGTCCTACAGCTTCTGTGGGCACAAGAATGTAGATGCATAAGCATTGAAGGTGGCATAACCATTTCCATGGAATGGAAAATTTGCAAAACAACTGGTAAAGAGAAAGTCAGCCTGGACAACTTCAATTCCCAGACATTAGTTCTTGCTCTTTACATTTGACTATTGACAGTTTCTCAAACCTTGAACAGTATCAGTGCTTTTTGCAGTGAAAAGGAAGCAATTCCACCCTAACTAGCGTCACAACCCAAATAGCAACCTGTAAGTAGCAGCCATGCTGTGTGGGTTTATCCGCTTTGCTGGCTGAAGCTGAAGTCTTACACTGAAAGTTCCACAGTGAGTAACCTGTTGTTTGTGTTGTGGTTGAGGTTTATTTAATGGTCTTGCCTGTGGCTATTTTGCCATGATGCTTCTGTGTGATTACTGTGGTGACACACTGCAAATCAGGCAACCAGAGCAGAGCTCATCAAAATATCATAGCTCAGCAAAAAAATAGAAAACAGGTCATTTAATTCTAGGACCAACTCACAGGGCTGTGAATAGCTGTGCAAAACTGCATCTGGTGTTTTTCGCCCAGACCAAAGACACACATAAACCATCAGAGAACAGTTTAACATTAAAGGCTGCATAAATGAATTTTATTGCACCTTTAATCTAAAGGTAAAGATGATTTGACCTGTCTGTGCTCTACCCATAGATGTGTTTTCTGTAGCAACTGATGTTAGATTGGACAAGTTCTCCAGAATGTTGACAAACATATGATTCACCTTACTGAGAGTACACCTTACTACAGTTGCTAAATTAAAGGACTCTGCTTGTTATTAATTAAGCATGGTAGTGTTAAACAAGCGACACCCATAACAGAAAATAGAAAAAGGTGTATTCTTCCCTTTATCATACATTTATTTCAGTCATGTGTCTAACTGTCCTGCCTATATATTTCAAATATGTGATTCACATGCCGGTTTCACTGCGCAGTCAACACGGTCCGGCAGTCAGTTGATACTGGCCAAAACTAGCTGCACTACCCTCACCCTTTCTTCCACCTGAAGTATGCCTGGAGAAAGTTAATGTGCTCCTCCATGTTCTGAAGCTCAGTTTTGCTTTTTCATTTTGGCTGACCGGCTTACCAGCACCCAAAACACACCATATGCTGATCTTGTTGGTCAGTGTAATACCGTGAAATACCAAAAGTAGTAGTACCATAGCAGTATGAAAACTGACTAAGAAGTGGTGTCACCTCAATGTACAGTCTGGAAACACCCACACCTGTATATGCTGTAAAGTGTTAACTTGTAAGAGAAGCTGAACACTGGCCAGCGTGCTAATGGGAAGGTGAGGTGAATTATCTAAGTTTAAATGGGGCATGGTAGTGAACCCAAGCAGATGGGGCATTTTATTTCCAAAGCTGTGTGAGAAACATTTTTCGATTCCACAGTGTCAAGTGTGTACCTGGAATAGGTCATAGAAAGCATTACCACCCACAGTGGACGGTACAGAGGCCACCCATGGGTGCTTGATAAACAAGACTAGCGGACAAGTGCTTTACATACACATTTAATGCAGGAAGCCCACAAGCATATCCCGCAGGTCAGTGCAGTGTTCTTTAGCTTCCATGAGCTATGGGTGCCGAAGACCCACCACAGTGCCTGGTGTTAACACCTCCACACAGACACAGTCCCTCACCTGGGCTCGTGAGGTTATTCATTGGACACATGGAGTAGTCTGATGAGTCACAGTACCAACTGTTTCCGGCTCAGTGCCAGTGGGCCCAAGTTGTCCAGAACTAGAGCATTCTGGAGAGTTCCAACTTATGGTGTGGCCTGCATGTTCGCTCACTATCATGCCTCCAAGAATTCCTCTTGGCTTGTCATGGGCACGCTGGCCACTGCTCAGCCTCACTCACAAGATAACACCTCACAACTTACACAGGCGTGGGCATTCCCAAGCCATTCCCTGAGGTAGCCCTTCGTCATAATCTATTTACACACCGCTATCACCATGACTTTTAGTATGTCAGTGTGGTACCGTCAATGTACAGAGCTGACTTCCATTGTGAAATGCTCACGTAACTCTGCTTCACTTTCTCATGTATTGTCACTTTGTTGGAATGCATGTTCAGCAATTATGTAGCGCCCCCTTGTGTACAATTTAAGATCTTGTCCAATTTAGCAATTTAGCATTGTAGTTAAATTTGCCAATCGAAAAACTCCTAATCGAAATAACCTCTAACTGTGCTAAATTAGAGTTTTACCTACAGACCAATCTCTACTGATCTGTAGATCTCTACTGATGGATGAAGATGCTTGGTTGTGTATGTGGGATGATGAGGTAATAAATTTCAATCAGTTAGATCTTTGGCCCACAGAAAGGACTCTGGCTGAATCACATGGCATCACAGGATTTTCCTTTCGGAGTCATGCTTTAGATGTAATCTGAGTCATTTTTATTTATGATCCTGTAAAACTGTGACACAAACAAGTAGATATCAAAGTGTGCTCAGTGTTGCTCTCTGCTTCTTCACAGGAGTGTATGGTCTGTATACACTAATTTCATGCCAAACAGCTGGAGACCGTTTACATCTATTATAAAAAAGATCTGCAGGACTTTCTACAGGATGTATATATAAAGTTGTTACACAAAGTTATTGGCTAGGTTATAAATCACATATTTGTTATTTGTAGTGCAGGTGTTTAGAAGGTAAGGACAACAATTATCATAAGCATTAGCCTGTAATTCATAAATAAAAATAATCTATTAATTATCTTATTATATTAACATCAATTAAATGAATTTATAATGGTCATTATACTGAAGTCATTTTAATCACATCCTAGACCTTCTATGTACAGAATGTTCCTCTTTTGTTATCCATGCACCTATTTATTTTTACATCCTGTAATACTTGCTCTTTATATAGAGTGTTATTTTGATTCTGACTTGTCCCTTGTGAATGATCTCTGCTGAATTGTCCAGCATTCTTAGAATAGATCAGTCTGTAGGGAAAAGCCTGCTACTGTAACAGCAGCGCCCTCTACTGGTGTTTGTGTAGACAGCTGTTTTATTTTAATAGCAGTGCTGCTCTTTTATTACTCCAAAATAAATGTATTAAATCACACTAAGTATGATTCGAGCATTATTATGGGGGTGAGCCATTAAACCTACTTGATTGTTAAGTCTGTAAAGTAGTTTTGCCAATCGGCAAGAAGAATGTGAGGTGTGTTTAATATTTATTAAAAAAAAATATATATATATACTTTATACTTACTTTACTTTATACTTCTGACATTAATTTAAAACCATCCAGGCGGGATACTGTACTTTAAACGATGTTAAATGCTGAGGGAAGTTCACATTTCAGTTCTGTCAAACTTTTTTTTGTTTTTAATGGCCCTTTTTAATGTTATAAACACTCAACAGAAGTTTAGATAAATAAAAATGATCCCTAATCTGCTAAACTGTTGGTTTTGTTTTTGTTTAAATTTTTGTAGATAAAAAAAATAGGTCTGGGATTAGGGCCAGGGTCAGAGTTGGGGTTTCATCTTAGATCAAGTTTAGGATTAGGATTAGGACAGGGTTAGGATTAGGTTTCGAGTTGAAGTTAAATTTAGGGTTAGGCTTAAGGGTTAAGGTTAGTTTAAGAGGTCAGGTTAATTTTAGGGTTAGGATGAGGCTTTTAATTATAGTAGTGTTTTGCTAAGGCCAGTGTTACATGGTAAATCATAGGAAACACAAACCTTATTCAAAACATCCATTTCCTACATTTTCTCTTATCTTTCTCCAGCAGGTGCATCCAACATATCTTCTCCTGGGTTTGTGTAGCAAAAACATGATGCAATGTTGCTTGACCATTTCCCAACTTGTCTTCAGCCCTTAAAATGAATCATGCCTTTAAGCAGTGAGCACAATACTCAGGAGTCCCATGCTGGCTGGTAGCTCCACTCACTAACTGGCAACAGAATCTACAGGAGACATGTCTTCAGTTACAAATAAATAATAACTCATTCTATTTATGTAGTGGGTTCCCTAACACAAACCAGGAACAGGGAAAGAACTAAAATCTGAACAAGTGTTAAGAAACAAGTGGACTAGAGAATAAAACTAAACTAGAATGAAACTGTCCTATTGGACAGGCCTCATCTTTGGGCTTGAGGTATCTGGCTAATTGAGAAATCCTGCTTTGTGAAATACCCTCGGGCGGTCAGCAATCTAAAGAATCTCAAAACTGACATATCTAACCTTTATAGTGAATGAAAGCTACTGGAATAAGCATCTATAAACATTTATTCAGGGTTATGTCAGTTGTCATGACAAGCTTATGTAGGCATCATGTAGCCTTATGAACAATAGCATGCAGTAACATGTCTACAAAAATTTAGACCAAGGTCATACCAGGCACAAATGATTTTCTGAACAGTCTTCCAGGGGAGACCTTCTGTATAATAAAGGAGGATCCATTGTAACATTATTGTAGATACAGTTTGTGTTTGTGATTAATTCTCGAGCACTCTTGCATGATTTTTATTTACTGCATATTTTATTTATTTATTCATCAAAAAAAAAAAAAAAAAAAATCAGAAAAGGTAAATTTTCCAAGGGACAGTAATTTCCATTCATTTGCAGAGTGTTTCTATATTACTCTGAATGTTGTATATTCTCTGACTTGAGCTTAATAAGTGCAGTTCGAGAGGCTTAAAGCATAACCTCTGAGAAGTTAACAAACTGAACTATGGCAAACGAGCAAAGCAAAAACAGCTTCAGATGACACGAGAGGTAACAGAACATTAGTGATACGGGACAGCAGTGAAAGCAAACTCAACACTGTGAAAGGGCATCTTTGGTGAAGAGATAATGCGATGAGAACAGGATGTAAAGTGAGCAGTGTACCAGCAATACTCTTTGGGAAACATGCGTCTGCAGTCTTTATCAGCGAGTGAGGCATTAACTAGACTACAAATAGAAGAGTCTGTGCTATATGTATTTAACAGTGGAATATTTGACAGAGCAGAAGCTAATTAGCTGTTTTGTGGCACATATATATATTCGATTCCAATACGGCAATAGGAAATGCCAGGGGCACTAGCATGCAGCAAAACATTTTAAGTGCTCCTCACAACCTTCTGCTACACAATAATCTGTTGGCTCATTTATTTAGGTATAAAAATTCAGACGCAATCAGGAGTGAAACTTTATCAGTCGTTGAGGAAATTCTGTCTAACTGCATTGCCTGGCGCACGTCACTTCTCAGTGTTTATACTGCTCTACAGGGGAGCAGGAGTTCAGAACCTCGACGACTTATCAGTCAGTTAGCAGTATAAGCAGTATAGCATCGGCAAACTGTACTGAACAAAGCCTTCAGGACTGAAACTAACCTATCTATGCTCCACTGGTCGCAACTGTCAGAGACTTCTTTATAGATCGTTGGCAAAAATCCCCATTTAACCTAATCAGACTCATGTTAGTGCACATCCTGGTATGGTAAGGTAAACCCGTTTCAATCCGTCCTAGTTTGATTATCTACAATAGTGGTGTCCAATCCAATCCACAATAGGTCCGTGGGGATAGAGGTTTTCATGTCAACAAAGCCTGAGGATGTGTCATCAACTGTTCATGATTAACTGACTAAAGAAGCAGAAGGCAGTGTCCAGTGTGTCGAGTTTATTTTAAATGAAAGGCTGTAGGAACACCAGCCCTTTGTGGATAAGGCTGGACACTCCTGATCTTCAGCGTAGATCAATGTAGCAACATGGCTTAACAGCTGCAAACACAACACTGTGTGCTACACTTTTTACTAGGAGTTTTGCCAGTGCTCTATAAAGGTTGTCCAACCTCCCAACTACAGCTACCAAAGCACGCAGTTACGGGCGGAGCATGAATAGGATGGACCTCTTTGTGTTAAACTTTTGCCACAGGTGGGACGAACTGAAACAACTTCTTATCAGCACATTTCAGAGGATCTCAGAGATAGTCCTCAGAGGTAAGAAGTGCAAACCCATGAAGGATAGATCAGTAATTGAAAAGCTGCTCATCATCGCCACCTGGTGGATGCAGAGGCACTTGCTCCAAGCCGGTTCATGGTTTTGCTCATATGAGGGAAGTGCACAGTGGGAGTCCTTGATGTGGGGCCATAAAGGCCCAGATTTCTAGCAGCAGTGGACTTGCGAGGTGCTTTGACGCAAGGGAAGGGGGAGAAGATCTGCTGCGGCTTTGAGGGGCTTCGTCTGAAAGAACTGGCACCACTCTCTGAGCTGGAGGAGTCAGAAGCTGTGCGACGGGTTGAGCAAAACTGCTGTAGCTGCAGGCTTGACTCGGGCTGTAGGCTTGACTCGGGCTGCAGGCTTGACTCGGGCTGCAGGCTTGACTCGGGCTGGACCTCTGGCTCTGGATGCTTTGCTAATTCTTGTAGGGCAACTGGAGCTTGCTCTTCATCAATAACAACTGGAGAAGATGATGGTTCTAGCTCCAGGGCAGATAGCTGCTCCTCCATCTCCTTGATCTCTTCTAATTTCTTTCCACACTCATTGTCCTGAAGCTCCAAGCCTTCCTCTGCCACAATCTTCTCCACGGGCTCATCTTTATTACCATCTACCTTCTCCACTGTCTCCTCTTCATCTTCTTTTTCCTCCTCCTCTCCTCCTGCTGCCTTTGGTTGGTCCTCAAAGCTATCATTATCCCCTAAGGTAAAAGAATCATCAAAGCCCAGCTGGGCCCGTGCCCTGGCTAGATTCCTACGATGGGTGCGGACGTGGGTGCGCCAGGGGGACTGAAGCCTGGCCCGAGCTCCATGGTCCAGGTTTGGGGTGGATGTAGCTTGGGGCAGTGGGCCACCATGAACTATACCATTCCTGGAGGGACGTTGCGGAGCTCTAGGTCTCCTCCCCAAGAGAAGATGGTTGACCACCGGTGAAGTGTGGACCTGAGAGGCCAGGACACTGGTGGCTGGACATTTGTCTAGAACAAAAATGTACACATCAGTCAGTCTTACTGCCCCAAGATATAATGCAATGTAACTGCAATGTGCAAATTAATAATCATGATTAAAATTAACAAAAGAGATTTCTGCTACATGGGCAGATAGATGGTTAACGGCTTCATAGTCCACAAAAACAGGACCAAATTCCTGCAGTCATAAGAAAACCTCCTTACATGTTTTACCTTTCATGACAAACTGACCAATCTGGTAGGCTTCATGTTGGCAACAACCTGGCAATTCGATACATATCATGGTATAGGGGTAATGATTCAATATATATTGTGATATATTGTGATACTGTAATGAGGGTAATATATCGAAATTGTCTATTTTAGAATTACCACCATAGTATGAAAGCCACACCACCATATGCATAGGTTTACTAATTCCAACATTAGCCATGCACCCTTACGTTGCTTATTTATAATGGAGTGGAGGAACCACTGAAGGTACATTACAACACTGCCTTCTAGTGGTCAAAAATTTTAACACAAATATTTGACTGGAGGAATCTTTGTAGGAATTGATACAGTATCACAAAATTTCTGAATATTCTATATTTCCTTAACCCCTATAATCGAGACGTATTCATGAAGTTGCATAAACAATTTCTAAAATAAGAAAAAACCTGCTTTTTAAGAGGGTTTCTTACAACAGCGACAAAACCATTTCTCAATCCTGACATCCCCTCCCCTAAAATGGAAAAATATTAGAAATATGCACAACATAAAGCATCAGTACACTAAAATCAAAAAAGTCTGTGGTCATTAAGCAGCATCCCATATAACTTAAGCACAGTATTTAAGTCTAGTCAAGTTTTATTTATATAGCGCCTTTTACGACAGATACTGTCACAAAGTAGCTTTACAGAGAATCTGGATCTAAGCCCCCAGTGAGCAAGCCAAAGGCAACAGTGGCAGGAAAAAACTCCCTTAGAGCAAGAGGAAGAAACCTTGAGAGGAAACAAGACTCAAAAGAGGAACCCATCCTCCTCTGGTCCAGACCGGATAGCAACGCAGGGAGGAATAATAAAACAATACTGAAAAGAGGAATAACCAATTGATCCTCCTCTGGTCCACACCAGATAGCAACTACTACTGTCAGAAGTTTAGCACAGTGTAAAAACCTGGGATATCCATCAAAGCGTTGAGTGTTTGGTGAGGCAGAGGAAGAAATGCCGGATTAGTTTGTGAAGCAGGAAAAGAAAAGTCTGTGATTAAATAATCAGGATCACCGGTTAAGTATTCCAGACCACCAGGATAATTAGTTAATTATTATAACCAGCCCAACACCCAAAACTGATACCAGTAGAAAACTATGAGTGGTCAGTACCAGGATCATGGCTTGCCCGTTCACTGGGCTGATGAGGAGCAACAGGCTCAGCTTCCACTGGCAGTCCTGAGGAGAACATGTGACAATGTGGGCCTAAAAATTGGATCTCAAACATTTAACTACTTTACTTCATCATTATGGCATTTGCGTATATTAGTTGAAGATATTATCATTGTAATTTGCTGAAATTAATTCTTTTATTATTATTAATTATTTTAAAATGTTTCTTACATTAAGATTTCTGTTTTCCATTTATTAGAGAATTTGACATTATGAAAGTTCAATAGCTGGGCTTCATAGTGTCCTAAACTAATAGCTAATGTTCTTTCATGATACAACATGTTGCCATATGATATGATCTGATAGAATTTGAAATATAACACACATCCATAAAATGCACTCACTACAATTTGATTTTGAACTCATATGCCGTAAGACTAAATGACAAGCTAAATTGAGTTATTATATCACCATCGGTTTAGATTAAGAATTTTCAAGAGGGCTGAATACAAAGAAAAACAACAAAAACAATAATAATAATGGCAGGTTTGTAAGGTCTAACCAAACATAAACCCAGACTTGATACTGAGACGCTATATGAACATCAAGTCTTGCCGGCATGTAACTGCAGTTTAACTGAATCCTACCTGTGTGGATGTAAAGCAGCCCGGCCTGCTGCTGCTGCCGTCTCTTGATGCGCGAATACTGCTTGGTCAGTGCTCTGATGTCTGTGCTCATGCGTTCCAGCATCATGCTGTTCATGGTGGCCTGATGCTCGGCCCGGCCAGCCCCCACTGCTCCTGGGCTCAGCTCCGCCATGTTACTGGAAGGAGAGCTCTGCTCACCTCTTTGCTCTGCAGGGATGAGATGAAGCAAAGGATCTGTCAGTCACATCAGAAAAAGGCTAACTTACCAACTTCAAGTGTGTAAATCTTGTGTCAACACAATTTGATCCCATAACAGACCTAAGGACAGCGGTTCTGGGAATTTTTATTTTATTTACTGCAACGTTCCATTAATGGGTTCCATTCACAGTGAGGACAAATTTAACTTACACATACATGCACATGTACACAAGACAAATTATTTTATGGGTGATGGTGATCACAAGTTTGGACAGCTTTCATGGATCACTTCAGTCCCTCTGTTTACACATCGGAATGGACTGTTAACTGAGTAGCGAAAGTCAACATTTTTGTTTGATAAAATTTGTTCCTTCTGCTTCCGGTTCTGCAGGAAGTGGGAGAGGGAGCAGGAAAGGGAGGGACAAGGACTACAGTGACTTGCCAAAGAGTGCTAAATGGTCAACCCAGGGTTCATTTTTCACCAAAAAAACACTAGAGTGCTGCAGTTTTACCCTTTAAGTGCTTTTGGTATCTCTGGATCTCAGGGGCCAGGAGCCCACCCAGTGGTCCCAGGCAGCCCAGAGCAGTGACGAGAGAATCTTCATCATCCATATCACCATCATCATCACTCTCCCAGCCATGGAGCCCTTGACTGCAATCAGAAACATTAAATTAGAAACTATGAAACTATGGCTAATATGGCAAATAAGCTGCTGCATCCCTGTGCAATGTCTAAATGTCTCACTAAATAAAAATACTCCTATCAATATAAAAAATAAATAAATAAATCTCTGTGTGCCCTCAGAGTGCTGTGCTTTCATATTTACCTGTGCATATTTGTTTAAGCACACAACTACAATATCCACATTGTCCAAGTTTATCTACCTGCTTAAAATTCTACTTTATTTTACCAATAGAATAAAAGAAAATTCCTGTTGGAGCTTTAATCAGGCCAACTTCATCCTAAAACTGACCTGAGTACAATAAAATCCTATCTGAAACAGCCTGGAACTGGCCCATCATAAACTAAAGCAGACCTTGAGTTACTGACAGAGTCATAACACTGTCATAACATCATCCTAGCTTTTTCAAAATCATCTTTGCTCTAGTTGTTCCAACATCGTTGCTGCCAAACGGAAAACTTGTTATAGGAAAACAACAGGCTCCTGTTCCTCGTTAGGATCTGTCCAAATGGGCTGCAGGTCAAATATAATATCTATATTTGTAAATATATAGTAATTTCCAGTATTTGTATGTGCTAAAGAAACCCAGTAAAGGACAACTGCAATAAAAAGCAAACTGTTACTTCAATCGGTTCTCAGTTAACCGGGCAGAACACTTCTAGGTAGAACACTTCTGTATCCAATCAGATTGCGCTGTTGTGAATAACTATTGTATAAACAGAATGAGTACAGTATGATTTCCCATACATCACCTTTCATGCCACCTCTTACTTCTAAACATACTACAGACCCAATAATCAGCTATTCAAATGCACTCGGAGAATCCCTCTACTACACGGTTAGAAAACATTTGAGCTTATCTTGACACTGTGGCTGTCAGTTAAAGTGTTATTTGCATGTCATATTTTGCATGGTCATAATGTACTCGGACACACACAGTCACACACATTATAGAAAGAAACACTCAGAATGATGCTGTGCTGCTAGCTTGCTGATATGGAGAAGTCTAATCACATGATTAACGTAGTGTAGTCTAAGCCTGCCTTCTCAGGTTACACACCTGCCGTTGGCCTTTACTGGAGCAGGAAACGGAGTGATGTTGTAAGTGTACTTCTCCCTCAGCTCTGCCAGCTGGGGGAACGGGAAGTCAGCCATGGAGTAGACTGTCTGTTGGACCAAATATAGAAAAAAAGACATTTCAGACCACTCAGAAGGAACAGACTATGCTTTCAATATATGATTTCTAAAACTTACTCAGTCATACCTAATTCTTAAATGATGCATATCGTTTAAACTAGTGGTGACTCTACAAGGCATGGACAGTAGGGTTTTAGTGGTATTAATTAAGGATGGGTGATGTGACAA